>JAMKCH010085039.1:0-47974 GCA_023653785.1 Ophioderma brevispina
GAATGCCCTTCGGTAGGCCACTGAGCAATAATTATGACAGTAACCATGATTGATCATTTATATGATCCTGAGTTATGCCAAATTATATATTTTGATTTTTTAAATTTCAGATACAATTCTTCAAGGAAAAGAGCCAAGCGTGTAGTGAAGCAGGGGAGAAGGAAATCATCCACAGACTTAGCAGCATAGCAGTGAAGAAGAGGGTCAGTAGCTCCTTACACCTATTTTTAAGCTTAACAAAAGCTGTATCACCTGGCCTGTCTGGTGTGTTCGTGTGTTGCTAAACTACAGTGCTTCATTTATAAAATTATCTACTTTAATTCTGCTTTTGCTTTATTCTAATTTTCAGTCTTGTGTGTCTATTTTTAACACCTGAAAAGTCACACATATACTCCATTAACTTCTGTCCTGTCTGTCTGTCTGTCTGTCTGTCGGTGCCCACTTGTTTAAATCGCTTACAGGCTTTAAATGGCATTTCCAATGAAGGGAATGATCAATGGGTGGAGCCATTGGAGTGTTCAATAACTTGAGGTTAATGATCAATCAAGAAGTCAATGTCAAACCTTTTGATTTTGTTAGGTATAAGGCATAGTAGTGGTATTAATTATTTCCAGGTCGTAGGTATTAATTCAAGCAATCCCAAACATGGAGATCTTATTGTAAAGTGAAAGTACGGAAGAAAAAAAAAAGAATGTATACCAAGTATAGTCACGTCCCAATTGGCTGTATTATTAAAGGGAGATTTTTACACTTTAGAGAAGATTAAATCAAAACATTTTATCAATATTTAGTCTGATAAATCTGAACCATCATAGCTTATAAAACTTTCGTAATATTGTATAGCTTGGTATGGAGGACCTTTGATAATCTTTTTTTCAGCTTACCCTTGGAAGGTTACTCTTGATACTACACTTCGTTGGTTGGCAATTTAGAATAAACATTTAATATAACAACGAACAAGTGGTTGAATAAGGTAGGCTAAGTGAGAACCCATACTGTGTGAGTGGGATCTTATTCCTGAAACTATTGATCATGTTTTATCGACTGCCGCCCAGAAGGTTGATAAATTTTTGGGGATTTTGGCAACTACTGGAGTTTCCAGAATACAAAAAATTTTTGTGAATTTTAGATAATAGTACTGAACATTGCAGTTAAAAATCAACTGCTTAATATTTCGAGGAAATATATTTGATTTGTGTAAAATTATGGGGCGCCCTCAATCAATGCGGGTGTTGTTATTTTAGTTAAGACAACATGATCTTGAAAGAACTTGTTGAACAAAAAGGGAAGTTGAAATTCCATCTTAAACAATTGGAGAAATGTTATTGAGTATACCACCCCCAAGACTGTAAACTCGCAGTGACCTGGGAGGTGGTATCCAGCCTGCTTATGTCTGGTTGTCAATGGGGAATTGGTCTTGGCTATCGGTGGGGGGCGCTCACAGTTGGGGCTCTGGTGCTCACCGCTTGGGATGGTAGTTGCGGCGCATGCCTTTGTTCTCCATTACTTTGGAGGACCATTTTCAGGGACCACAAGCGCTTTGAAATCCTTGCTTCCATTCTTCAGGTGCTGTGACCTTGTGGTGGTCCTTCTTACAAACTGAGAGCAATACCATGTGCCGTGGCTGCCGTCCTGGGTGGGGGTGCCGGATCCTGGCTGTGGTGCTCTTTTTATTGTTGGCCAGGACTGGTTCTTTGTTGGCATAGCGGATTGGGTGTGTTGATTTTTCCTTCTTATGTCAACTTGAGTGTTGCAAGTGTCAGTGTTTTGTCGAGTGGAATGGATATTTAACATTAATGATGCAAGGTAAACATATCCCCTTCTCTAGTAGTTCAAATGTAAGGTGTTAACAATCATCTATTTCTCAAATAATCGCCTTCCTGTTGTGTTTTTTTTTTTTTTTTTGGTCTTAATGAATGGTTATTGTGATGGTATTGTATTTTTTGAGTGATTGTTGCTGTTGATTAATAAAAGGTCAGCCTTTTTATAAACAGGTTCTGACAAATTGGTAGCACACTAAAATTTGGGTTCTTTAAGACAAAGACTCGTATTACCAATGTTGTCTCAATGAGCCTTGGGTAGGTTATAAGGATGTTCATGGTAAGAGGTCATATATGTCATGTGGGTTCATTTGGAGGTCATTTTTTTAAAATGCCACCATCCTTGCCATAAATGGAGGAGTTTTTGCCATTGATTGGGCTCAGAATTGTCGTAGAGGAGGGGGTCGTTTGAGGCCTTTCGGAATTTCGAGCCAATGTGTGTGGGGTTTGTGTAAAACACCTCAATCTGCTCTTTGGAAAAGAAAAGACAATTTGCCAACTATGATCACATGATACTTGGGGATGATCGTTGAGAACACACAAAAACCCTTTCACGTCGAAAATCGAACACAGTTTCTATAAAATCTAGAAGTTAGCATTATTATGTAGTTTTGTGGTGGAATTATCTGAAAGATTTCTTTTGGTGTCCATTCAACACAAAATGCTTCCCTTTGGGAACTGTCCAGTTTTTTGTATACGTTTGTAACACATAATTCAAGTAGCTTTTAGAGGTGGCCTTCAATGTTTGCAGGTGATCTAGCTGGAAACCAGCTAAAACACCAACAATGCCTATAGGCTTGTTCGATCATTTCCATACATTTTCCATGCTAATTCTGAAGGTGGCCCAGGAAAATGAAGTATTTTGATTGGCGACTTGAGTCTCCGTTAGTTCTCAACGGATTAATATCTACATATTATCATAAAAGATAAGAAAACGTTTTTGGGTTTGTATGATTCTGTGACACATTCATTGCCTTCAAAATGCAGGACTGAAGTATTAGAGAATTGCATATGAAGAAGTCTGACATTGTGGATAAATGTTCAAAAGGATAATTTCAGGATAAACCTCAAAATCTCTCCTGCAAATCAATTTCTGTATCAAGGACATGGCCAAGTATGTACATGATACGGCAGATCCACAAACAAACATGTTTCAATAGCGAGCACAACTGGTTGAAAGTCTCATTATTTTTACAAAAACCCAGAATAAAATGAAAAATATAAATGGCGACACAAGTTTTTGACAACTAATATGGATCACCTGTTCCATGATACATACTGTGCAAATTTTATGAAATTCATTGAGGGCCAATATGATTTTTCTTAAAAATATCAATATTTAGATGTCGTTTACAGAAAATGAGCATTGATAGAGGTGCGATAACATGCAAATCTTGAGGGGGGGGGGGGGAGGGGGGGGGGGGTCATTGGTAGGCAATATGGCAAAGATCCACATGGTTTTTCTGATTTTGCAGAGATAAGGGCTATTGGCATGCCACCTACTTATTATATCGTTGTCAAACTGTGGTCCCCATTGCCTTAGTTAGTTAGACCAAAGTTTAAATCCGGTTTTGTCCCCGATAACGGGGGTGGCCGGATTACCTCACATTCACAGCAATTCTTCTGTGTGCTTAAAATTCTGCGAAAATAAAGAGACCATTGGCAGGGGGTCAACCACCGGTTGCAAGATCTTGCTGTATATTTGGCGTGATTGAATGTGATGTTTCTAATAGATGATGAAGATGATGAACCCAATCCTCCGAACCACCACTGCCGCCACGTAGCCCGGTAGCGCGATGAGGAAGCAAAACGAAGGGGGGAGGAGGAGGAAAAGATGGAGGTACCCAAAGAAACAGAAAAAACCAAAGAAAGTCCACAACTCCAGGTGGTAGGAGACGAAAGAGGAAGAGAGTATTGAAGAACAAGACATCGGTTGATGAGGATGGTGCATGGGTGTGTTTTACCTTTGTTCTTTCCCAATTAATGTGTAATATAGTGGGGGAGAGAGAGCAACATGTTCAAGGTTGGCAGCATTCCCCATGTCAGCAACAGTGAGCAACCAAATCAGAGGGGAGTTGCACCTTTAAATTTAATCCCTTTAATTAAAGGCCCATATTCTGACATGGTCACTCATTCTACTTGTTTTGACTAAAAAACCAAATCAACAGGGAACCCAATGTTAAAGTAAACGAAAAAAATGGCAAGCGAAGACTAAATTTTATCGTATAAGTTTGCCCAAGGAATATTACGGTAATAAGGATTCACACCAGTAAATAACGTGAGAAACAGGGAAGTCCAGCCCCACGGCAGATAAGGTGTTTTTTTTGTACCCTCGCCTAAGTATCCTTAAAAACTGATAGAAAGGCGAGATCTGGGTTGCAAATCCATGTTGCTATCAATATTAAGTATAGAACTTAGGAATATAAAAAAGGTTGTCATTGATCTGTTGTTTTGATCCGACAAACCAATTTTTAATAAAAACCGGTTTCTTGACAGGGAACAACCTAGACTGAAAAAGTGCTGTGACCTTCCCCTATCCACGGTGCCTGCTAATCTTCGCGGTCCAGTACTGCGAAATTTTGGGATACTACCCTATTTCCTGATGTTGGGTAGGAGATATGATGATCTTCAAGCATAATTTTAGCTTTAAGTCTGAGATGTTCCATTGAGGGAGAAATGATGTTTTCATTCATTCATCTCGCCCATTTTGGAGCGGAACGAATGGGGAACATATTTGTGGTGTGAACCATAAGGCATTTCAGTATGTTTTCTTCCAAAGTTCACCTTCCAGTATGTAATTTTTTCATTGGCATTGCAAACATTTTTGAGAAGCATACACCCAGTCCTTCATTTACTCTACTTTAATACCACCAGTCGGTGGAAATTATTTGGGTTTTTTTTATCCTTCCTTGCATAAAAGTAAGCCAATATTCCACAGCGTTGCACGAATCATGGCGCAAAATTCAAAACGTTGCCCGCGGCCGACAGGTGCTATTATGCAGAATTGGTAACATGTCCTTTACTATGAGAAGCTTAGTCTAGTCAAGTTTTTAAATTTAAGCATTGGTACCCAGATACCTGTGATGAGGTAAACCATTAGGAAATAGTTGTGGCAAATCAAGACACGGAAACGGTGTCCCATTTGGTGGCATATTTTGTGAAGTTTTCCATTTTATAAATGTCCGGTAGCTTGAGCAACAAATGTTTTTTTATATGCCTGTTATATCCGAGGTATTTGCTTCTTGATGATTCATAAAGGCCTATCATTGATTTTCTCCATCAAAAAATAAAAAAAAATCATCACAAATCAATTTTTGCATGTCTGTAACAAGAATAGCTGTCCTGACATACCCTGCAAGTGATAAAGCCACAGGAAAACTATTAAGGCCAATTGAGGGGGGTATTTTAGTCATCACTGTCCATACGGACACTTACTATACTACACATAACAATGGAGATTCTTATTTTTAAACACTGCTGTTTTCCTCTGTCGGGTGTGAAAATTTTCAGATTTGCAAAACATAACTTATGATAATTCTTCCGACATATACTTCACTTTTAAGCTATTCCTGCAAATTTTGAATATTTTGACTCTTTCCGAGTGAAAATCAACGATAGTGTCATTTCCAACGAATTGCCCCTGAATGTTGAAGGACAATGATTCCAAATTCGAATTTTGGAAGTTGAGTGACCATTTCTTCTCTGTCTTGTGTCATTGAGCCCATTTGATGTATTTGTAAAGCCAGGCCTAAACATTCCACCTACACATACTTACCAAGCTTTCTGAGATTCTTCCTATACTTTCAGAGTATCAAAGCTTTAGCTTAGTAAAAAATTTGTTTATTTCTGCAGATATTAATGTTGTTGCATACTTTTGTGAGCATCAATGCATCTGTAAGTGGGCTAATATACAATGAAATTTAATGGTCCTTTTACTGAACCTTGAGGAACTCCAATGTGGCACAAAAAATCAGAGAGTAAAACCTATAACTTGTTTGCATTACCTGTAAGATCAATCAATTTTGAATAGTTCCAGGGATACCATACTTTTTCTTCTTTACTGCTTACACAGTTTTATTTCTTTATATTTTAGTCACAGAAAAAGTTTGGGAAAGCGAATCCACAGATGCCAGTGACCCGAGGAACCACCCCCCGACGCTCGCAAGAAGAACCAGCGCCTTCATCAAAGGTTTCCAAATATGAGGAAGAACGGGAGTAACAAAGGAAACAAAAGAAGACACCCCAGCAAAGGGAAGCAAATCCACCTGATGAGGCTTTTTTAAGAAGCATAATCATGGCGCATTCACTCTCTTATTTTTTCAAATTTAACAAAAAATTGGTCTGCTGTATGGCGGGAGATTTTTGTGAGGTTTTTACTTTTTTTTGCAACTTTCACAGTTAGCTTCTGACCACCCACAAATATAATGGCCTTTAAAATATTTCTGCCCATTGGTTTAATAAATTGTAACAGTTTGAACTAAACACTTTTTCAAAACTGTAAAGTAGTGAAATTTTGATAACGCTATTTCTGCTGTCTCTGCTTAATAAAATGACCCTGAGTCATTTTTATAATCCCCCAGTCTTGAAAAGCGAAGGGGAATTTTTGCTAGAGCCTGCATTCTGTATGTATGTCTTCCGTTTGGTTAGGTTTTGCGACATTTTCAGGTCTTCTCCAAAAGCTGAAGTCCGATTTAAACCATTATTATGTTTTGCGAATCTTCCGTCCTATATTACTATATACATGCTGGAAACCCAATAAAAACAACACTTTCTCCTTATCCCTAACGCTCTCTCGAAACTTTGGAGTCCAAATACTTCCAACATTTTGATCAATCCCCCTTACTTTCATTGAATTTTTAACAGAACGCATTCCTAATGCAGTTAATGTCTGTGCACCCTGGTACTTAGACAGTAGTACGCCGCATATCGCACACGAACCCACTAGACTAACACCCTTCTTGTATAGTATATCCTGGCCCGCCAATGTTCGTTGAATAATATGGCATAATGCCGCGTGAGGGCCCAAGATTCAGGCTAATTATGTACCACTAAAGCAGCGTCGCGTGTGCACATGAACAGCCGGTCCATGTCATGTGTCAATTTTGCATCGTTAATGTCAACATGGTCAAGACGCATTTGTTTTTATTTACCTAGTCTCGCGAGAATAATTTTTCTGCTGGTGGAAATAGATTTGCCGGGCCGCGAGATTGATTAAAGCATAAAGGTGTGGATAGTGCCCCACTAGGAGAGTACCGCTGTTGGAGTAAGATTTTCAGGTCTTTAAGGTATCGCTGATCCAGTGCAGTACGTACTGAACTGTCATGCTTGTGCTTCGGTCCTCTGTAATAGTCGGCAAGAGCAACTCCGCGAATCTTGACGTTCCAACATTTTTTGTTGACGTCCGCCAAGAAGACGGATATATAACAAACTGGATCTCTCAAACATCAGTCAGCGATAAATCGTCATCTGAAGAGGTACAGGGGATTGTTATTTTTGGACAATGGCCCAAGTCCATGAAGCATGAACTGGCCAGCTTAATTTAAAATGAAATGTGTATAGCAATATAGGACACAAGATTCTCAAACTATAATGATAAAATTGGATTCTTGTTTTCTTTTCCCGCCCATACCCACTTTATTGTTTCGCTATGAGTTGCAAAAATATTGGGCTCGACTGCGTCTCGCCCATATTTTTTCACTCATAGCTTGACCAATATATTTGGGTATTGGACTTAAGAATCCGCAGACAAAGGGGCAAGACGAAAGACAAGGAAGAAGTCGACGGTGGAACTACCGTTACCATGACCACAGCTGGGTCGGCCGAAGAGACACAAATCAGAAGAGACGGATCGTAGAAGCAAGAAGGTCCATCGACTCCACTATTACCTCTCTACCACTCCCCCATGTGTGCAGAAAGGGGACGACAAAGGAGAGAAAAAGATACTGATCCCTTGAGGGGAGCTCGACGCTAATACACTTAAAAGTTTATTGACAAGACTTGGGGTTAAGGTGACACGTAGCGGTTCCTTTTCTAATTTTTTTTGTAGAGATATGGTCAAATGGTCATATGGGTCATTTGTGTGATAATCGAGGGGTGAAAAACAGAAGGACGTAACTTAGCACTGAAAGAAATATTAAAGAAATTTCTTTAATTCTTTTTAGAAATGTGATGTTTAATAGTTTTTACAAAGCAAATCTATTCATTACTCAAAATGTAAAAATATCTTAAAAGCTCATCTGGTAATGTAAGCAAACTTATATAAACTTAGTAAACAAAGAACATTTGATTATGAACTTAAGGGCCTGACGTATGGCAGGCTTAGAGTGATTTTTGTTCTACGTAATTAAACTTGGGAAAATGGGTCTGCAAGTTTTGTGACTGAAATGAAATTTAAACGTGTGCATGGTGTTAGAACATGATGATGTCATACTGTATACTCTTTGGTCAAGGGTATGAATTTAATGAGCTCATTGCATACTTTCCAACAAACATGTGAAAAAAACAGTTGTGGCCATCTAAAGACACTATCAGTGATTTATCGGATAGTCAAAGATTGAAAGTGTAAAAGTGAAGGATAAGTCTGTAGAATTCATCCATAAGTACTTTTTCAACTTTAATTTGATGAAAAGAAAAACAAGCAGTGTTCCAAAATGGTCTCTCATTCAAATATGTGTTGTGTAGGGTCCGTTTGACGAATGACTTTAAAATTTAGATTTTGTCTTAGTAGGCTTTTCTGGTCTACCTTTGCAGGGTATGTTAGGATTCTCATATTTGGAAATACATTGCAAGAAATCTGATTTTTGAGGAGTTTTTAGATTTTTTGATAGCAAATCCATGATATGTGCCTTTAATTATGCTTGCAGCATAATGTTGTACATCTAACCATTTTTTTTTGAGGACTGCACCTGCCCAGAAATTTCACGTGAATGCCCCCACCTTTTTTTTTTTTTTTGTTTTTTTTTGTTTTTTTGACATTCAAAGTGGCCCAATGATGCGGGTATGGTAAAGTACTAGTGCTGCCATTGGCCCGGCAAAAACTATGAGAAGGCTGCACAAAATACAAAATATCAAAAACGATTGCTGATCGGAAAAAGCTTTTACTTAAGGGAATGTTGAGATATACAACAATACAAAGGCCGAGGCAATATCCCAGTTCTAGAGAGCCCAATAATATGGAAATTAAGGTTAACGTCAGAGCAGCTCATAACATAACATAACATGGGATTTTTTAACGCGCCTTTACAAAAGAGACAAAGCGCAAAAAAAAAAAAGAAAAACATTAGATCCTAGGGAAAAGGGGACTTAAGAAGGTTCTAAAATGTGGTGATGTACTCTGATACCACTGGGAAGATCATTCCAGAGCTGGGGCGACTTGCGATGGAAAGATAGGTGTGCGTTTTTCTTTTGTATCGCCAGCCAAGTTACAAGCACGAGGGACATCAAAGGTGACCAGGCAACATCAGATTCGAAGGGCACATAAGTTGTCTTTGTGGATATGGAAGTAAGAGGAAATATAACTGGGAACTGACCGATGGGAAGGCTTTGTATTTTGAAGAGAGTCTTTGAAATGAATACGTTGTTGCCACAGGCAGCCAGTGGAGAGACTGGAGGAGCGGTGGGTGTGAAGTGTGAGGTGCTTGGGGTTTCATGAAATTAAGACGCGCAGCCTGTTTTGTAGCCTTGAACCCGGTTGACCGGTTTCTTGTCAATGCCATTCATAAGAGAGTTACAGTAATCATAATCAAGCTGGATAAGAGTAAGGTGACGAACAATGGGTGACATGTTTCGGTATCAAGATATTTCCTGACACATTGAATGATTACGGAGCTGCCAGTTGATGGAACGAGACTGATTGGTAATGTGATCACTTTTGTCATGGAATGATTCAATGTGACACCCAGATTAACGAATGGGAGCGGGATGGGCGAATTCTGATCATCCAGATGAAGAGACAGATGTTGAAGGGCACTGTAGTGATGAGCCGAGGAGGCAATAAAAAATTCGTCCGTTTACCCTGATTAGCTTTGGCCTATTACTATAAGCATCCAGGACTGCAACTCATCCACACATCGGCCTCACTTGAATAAGCGGACAGCAGCATCACCATGGACGATTTGGTCAAAAAATTGCATAGACTGTTAACATCATCAGCATAATGTTTGATAATGTAATGATGACTTTCAATAATTTGATCCATTCTGCGTGTGGAATAGGTAAAAGCCTGAGGGCCAATAACCGAGCCCTGGGGGACACCATAAATGAGCTTTTGTCATCTGAAAAAGGCCCGTTGACATAACTCTACTAGTTCGCTACCAAGAAGTTGTAACAACTATGAGACTTTCCACAGAGACCAAAATCACCAGCAAGCCGTTCCAGAAGGATACCGTGGTCTACGGTATCGTGGAAAGCCGTGAAAGATCTAACATAAGGAGGAAAATGGCTTGCTGGTCATCAGTTGCCTGAGGATCATTTTGGACACTAGGTAATGCAGTCTCAGTGCTATGAGCCTGCTTATAAGCAGGACGGTATGGATCAGACCAAAGAATTTGCATTAATGTACTCAGGCAAACTTGAGTGGAGGACAACTTTTTCAATCAATTTGCAACAAATGGTAAGTTGGAAACAAGGCGCTAGTTACCAATTGATTTTTGTCCAGGCTGGCTTTTTTCAAGATGGTGTAACGATGGCTTTACAGAGCTCAGTAGGAAACATACCCGAGGAGAGGGAAGTACTTGACAATAGTGGTAGATAGGTAATAAAGTCTTCAAATGTTGCTTACCAACCAAGTGGGTATGGGATCTAGGCTACAACTTTGAAGGGCACTTCAACTAACTTGCCCAACTCCTCTTCAAGTAACAATGTTTGAATGGACATGTACATGGAAGATCTACCTGTGATGTACAAACGTGAGTGGTGGTAGTACTACATACGTAACCATTCATATCAAGTTCAGTTCTGCTTTTGTGACCTTCCCAACAAAGTCGTTAGAAAAATTCATTTGCCAGTTGACCAGGTGAGTTACAGTCAGGGTGATCATCATTCAAGTATTAAGTAATTCATTCAACAATTTTGTACATGTCCTTAGAATTACAGTCCATAAGTTGGTCTTGTAATAATTCGTCTTTTCATTTGCAAATAACATACAGCAGCAGTCGATTAGCATCTATATATTCTGTAGTCGTATCAACATGCGTCATTTTTCCCATTTTCTTTCATGACGGCGTCGAGTACGCCGGGCACTAACAACAGCGTCATGGTAAAACTTGGGTTTATACCGGACAGAGCGAGATTGGATTTAGCTGGGGCATGAGCATTTAAAACATTCTGACAAGATTGCTTTGTAACCTGTACAGATCATTAGCAGTTACGTACCAAGATGAAGAACAGGGCATTGACATCCTTTGAGGCAGATCCGTGGCAAATGACTCATGGTTGATTGATGTCAAGTTACGCGAGGTGCAAAATGTTTTGGTAGTCATGTGTCTTGTTACATCACGAAGAGCAGTTAAGATAAGGATGATCAGAGTAATAAATTGGATTAAACCATCCCATCATTTCTATAGATCTCATCAACTATAAGCAAGTCTAGCGTTATGTTCCCAGATCGATGAGTTGGGACGTTTACAAGTTGCCGATACCCACATTGATGAAAGAATGGTACAAAACTGCTTCACTCAGACTCAGAGGACGATTGCAATGGATGTTAAAGTCTCAAAGGAGTAAAGTCCTACTGGAAGAAGGTCTACGCAACTGAGGACATCTTCAAATTCACAGAGGTATTCAGATAGTTTCAGCTGATTCACATCAGATTGGGGGTGGTCTATAAACAACCACATAATTCAATGTGTGAGAGGAATTGGATATAAGGACATGTTCAAAAGTCTCAGTTTCTAGGAGCACTCCTCTATTCTAAAGCTTTAGATCAGATTTATGAAGAACCCCGATTCCGCCAGCACGAGTAGATCGAGCAATATCCCCCTTCTCTCCTCCCTTCCCACAAACAAACAAACCTATTTTTTTTTTTTTTTTTTTTTTTTTTTACCTTTCATAAAGGAATACCCTGGTGGAGTCAGCTCACCTATGACAACATTGTCATCATCTTCACAGGTTTAGTTAGTATATTAGATGGTGTGCACAAATAGCTGCCTTAAGCTTTATTCCATATTAAGGGTCTGAATCCAGAATTTTGCCCAAGTCAGTATGGATGAATAGGGCAGGCCATTAGATATTTTGTGGTACTGCCCAGCATTTGGTGCAAAATATATACCAACTAACTGGAAAGATGGTGGTCATGTTCATACTACACTCACAGTAAGAACACAGTATGTTTCATGATATGTCCAAAAGTGCTTATATACTAACATTTCTGCTAAACGAGAACAAATTTCATATTTCAAACAAACTCACACACCGTAACGTTTTTGTGAGTTTGTATAAGTGTACAAAGGGGAGACATCAAGGAATGGAGGATTAAAAATAAGATTTTTATAATATGTTATGAGTACGTCCATCCAAGGGTTTCTGTATTGACTATAAGCATGTATATAGATTGACTCACAGTGTGGGTGTATGAGAGGAATTCTTCACTGCTGTAACAGGTAAGTTAGGCAATTGATGGAGTTAACTTTAACTGCATGGATAAAGGTAGTGAAGAGTTAACTTAAACTGCGTAAAAGAGTAGGTAAAGAGTGAGCTTTAACTGGTTCAAAACAATCAAGGGTTATTTCAACTGGAATAAAGGTGGTGAAAAGGTTAACTAAAACTGGGTTAAATGTAAGTGAATTGTTAACCTTTCCTAACTTTTGTCATGCTTCCTCTAAGAAATAACCTAGTCTTTTAATTGCTGGTGAATTTGCCAATAAAAGGGTGTATGAATTTTATTTTCAATCAGGTACACAATCGGTCTCACAGGGTGAAAAGAAAGTTGTCTAGTTTCTCCCTCAATTGCCCTGATTTTATGTTGCAGACAAGTCCAACAAGAAAGTTGTATAATTTTGAGGCAGTGCTAATTTCTAATTTCATGCAAAATACATTTGTGGGTGTAAGGATTTGTATGTTCCATTTGTCATGAGAGGAAAGATTTTGGACAGACATCTACAGACTACATGACTTTGTTCAATCAGCGTGATACCTCGAAACTTGAGGTGTGAAGCTAAATGTTTATTAGTTTCCGATTTATGTGTATTGTGTTCTCTACTTGATATGAGAGCCTGGCACTGCACATAAGCCCCATCAAGTACCGTGGGAACAACTTGCGGTTTTGATGCGATATACGCAATTAATGCATGTTGCAAAGCCTATGCAATACTGTGCTATAATTTGATGGTTAACACTAAAAAGTGTTTTTTTGGTTTAATCTTGGGAAGCAATGGGAGTTTAGGGCTCAAATTTCAGGAGAAAATGAGACAAATACGGCCTTTCCTCTGATATCAAATTGATACTACTTCAGGGCCGGTAAATCAGGGGGTCCTAAAGACGATCGGAACACACACCTTAACTGTTAAAACATTTTACAGAGACAAAGTTTTTGGCCAGGGAATGATACATATTTTGAAAAGTTATGGAGAATTCAAAAACGTTGCTTTGTGGTGTAGGTAGAGCTAACGGGACATATTAGGCACTGTAGCGTTTTAACAAAAAGTAAATCAAATTTTAAAAAGACAGAAGATAGCATTCAGGCTATAAGTACCCTGATTGTGAAAACAAACCAGTTCCAATATGGCTATTCTTTAATTAACTGTATGGAGTTTTCTACCAATGGTGATGGGACACGAGTGAATGATTGCTGCTATGAACGCCATCCCCACCTGATCCTGTTCTCTACTTTATTGCACTCTGTATAAACACATTATTTAATGGTTACTGATATAATAATCACTCCTTCCCTATTCACCAGCAAAACATGATTAATTGGGGGGTGAACTAAAAATCACTATTTTTTTGCATGTTTATGTTGGTATATGTACGTCCGGTCAGTTTGGTTAAAGTTTTGTAATTTTGGGTCTCTGCTGGCCAAATGCATCCAAACCTTGCTGAGAACCAAAACCACTGGCCCAAGGTACATATGTGGCGTACTCCAATTGAGGTGAAGTCACATGGGCCAATTCAGGGGCATTCTTTGAATCTATTTAGTTTTTTCAGCCAAAACTCATATGCAGACAATTACCAAACTTGGTCAGTATAAGCACAGACCCAAGCCTCATGAGGTGTAATGATGGGGTTTGGGGTCAAATGTTATGTGCTGGATTAAAGGGGCTCTCTGTCATCCTCATATACTGAACGAGCCTTTTATAGTGTGCACATGTTAACACTACTGTGTCCTCAAGTGATCGAGATCCTCGATCAAAACATGTGGCAGGTATTAGAAATGCTGCCTTTGTGTACATAAGAGGTGTTAATTCATTTTGTGCTCATGATACTGGGCAAGACACATGGTGTGAGAAAAGCCTTGTTTCAATTTGCCTGGAAAAGTTGAATGTGACGGAGAGAAAATTCCTCACTGGACAAGCTGTATGATGAGTTCTAACCGTTACACCTACACTTTCAGAGTAGCCTAGTTTAACCTATGGGTTTAAAGTTAGACCCCTGTAAGAGTACAAGCCCTTGAAATGAATACAAGAGCAGTGTCTGTGTTGATCAAACTTATGGAACAATAACAGGCTGTAACATGTGTTACAAGATGTATGTGTATGTTACTATCTAGATATGTACCATGTGTGTTATTAAAGGCACTATCAGTGATGTGCTAAAACAGGAAAATCGAAAAAATCCATCAAAAATAATTTTTGCATGTCTGTAACAAGTATTGTCCTACACTAACCTACAAGGATAGCCAAAAAGCAGCCAATAAGGACAAAATTAGATATTTTAGTACTACTGTCATTCGGACACTACTACAACACGTAATAATGGAGATTATTATCTTTGAATACGCTGTTTTTTTCTGTTTCTATCCGTTTCAGTGGAAAATAACTATAGAATTCTACATTTTAAGATATTCTGCAAATTTAAATATTTTGACTCTTGGCGAGATCACTGCTAGTGCCTTTTGTTATCTGGACCCTTAGTTTTAATGTAGTAGGTGTGCCTTATTAAGTGCCAGATTCAATCTACTATGGAAGACATTTGTGATTTATGTATTTTCTGTCCATAAACAGACTGAAAAATTAAAAACTAGTCGAAATGGGCACCATGAAACAAATATTTGCTATTAACACAAAATTACACTATCAGAAGCAACTGAAATCTTGTAATACCGTTTTTGGGGATATTTAAATAATCAAAAACAAAGAAGTGTCTAGGATAACAAAAATGCATGTTTAATAATAAGGTAATATGATTAGAGTATTTGAATGTGCGGACATGTCCACGTAAACATGCTCAAGGTGCTGTTTGGCAGCCATGAATGTCTGTGCAAACACATTGGCATGCTAAAAAGAGTGGGGAATTTGGTCCATTTGGACGGGAATTTATACATAGATATAGTGGGAAATCTGCGAGAACTGAAATATTTTCCCGGGAAATTTACAATTTTTTCAAAACTGCGAAAACAGCATAAACCTGATCAGATTTAGGCCAAGAAACGATGTAGGAATTTGTACATCATGCAATTTATGGTCTTGTCATATGGTTAAAGATAAACCCTAAAATGTCCCTATTGGCATTCAAAAAGAAAATGCAATCACAAAAATTCATTAAAACATTTGTAAGTTTTAAGGTATCAAGTAACAAAAATCATCTATGTCAGGTCAGATAATGTTATATCATTTTAGCAAAACATTCTCAAAGCTTTCTAAAACAAAATAAAGAAAACATTTCAAAAGATATTTTAGTCATAATGTTTTCAATAAATGTTTCCAAACTTCTGGACCCAGCATTTGACATGTTTCACAGTAAATTATTTGTTAAGAACTATTCCAGATTTGGACACTTTCTTGACTATTTCATAACCTTTTCATATTTGCTTCATGCCGCTATAAAGGAATCATGGAGAAGTTTAGAAAAAGTCAAGACAATGTAGGCATGTGGAAATAGATGTTAACAAAGGGACTTCCAGTGTTTAAATAAAAAATTGAAAGGGAAATGTCTGGACATTAATTGTATAAAGTTTTCATCCCAGTGAGTGACTTTGACACCACTACCTCGTCTGTAAAGTTTCACACTGATACTTCAATTCATTTTGATAGGAGAGCTAAAAAAGGATTTGTAAGCCACCATAGAACCCTGGTAAAATACTATTGGTCGACCAAAATAGGTCCACTTCTATAACTCCAAAAAAACATCTTGTAGCTTAACGGACACTTCCGTGATTTAACCGAAGGAATCAAAATTTGAAAATTGCCTAGGATAACACTATAGACTCTCATATGTTACTTTTTCCAACTGAAGAATTACAGAAAAGGAAGGGAAAAAACATCAGTATTCAAAGATAAATCCCTTCACTTGTGTTGTAGGAAGGTCCGTAGGACAAGCAATGCCCAAAATATCTGATTTTGTCCTTATTGGTTGAATTCTAGTCTTATCATGTGCAGGGTATGTTAGGATACTGGTACTTGTTACAGAAAGCAAAATATTTTGATAATTTTTCGCTTTTTGATTTCAGACCACCAATATTTTGACCAATTCAGTTAAAATCGGGGGTCCTGGGGGACAAGGCTAATTAGTGTGGCCCTAAGCTTTTATATATCGTCATGTGGTTGCAAGGAGGTGGCAAGTGCATAGATGCCACTTGTCAAATTCTCATCAAAACTACATATTACATTTAACGTCTTTGGTGTGGCTCTTGCACCAAGGGTTGTTCAGGGACCATTCCAAGAGCCACCTGAACCCTACAACCCCGGGAAAAGATACATTAAAAGTTCCTCCTACATGGCAATGCAATTATGTATCAGACTCATGTCAGCTATTGCACTAATACCTTATAATAACATGACGATATGTTTTGTTTGCTGGGTTAAAAGTTTTTTTACTGGCATGGAAAGCTGCGATCATCAGGTGGACAGAATAATATTTACTGACTACATAATTTAGTACAGGTTTTTATTTTACAAGCTTATAAATTATCCATATATATGTACATAAGTATTTTCAGGAGACAATTATAAAAGCAAACTATAATCGAACAGATACCATACCCTACGTTAGGGTTAAAGAATAAAGGGGTCACTTGTCTTAAGAAGCAAAGCACAGGCGGAACTCTTCATATCCCCCCAAAAGAGCCTTGACAAAAACCTGCATGAAAACTACTTTTTTTAATCTTTTAAAATTTTGGCTGATGGCGATGATACTTTTGGGGTTTCTTTTCCAAACTTTCATTGGAATATTTTTTCTCTTCTCTCTGATAGGTGCAATTCAAACTACCCATGTCTGTATCGTAACTTTATGAAGTGTTTGTCCCACTACAACATTGAAATACTGATAAACAAAATCCTAGGAATTAAATTTTCCTTATTTTTTTACAGCATATTTTAATATTTTCATTTCAACTAATGATTGGTTCATTTTAAATCAGGTCATTTCAGTTGTTGCTAGAAGACAATTGATTCCCAAGTCCCTTCGGGCCATGTAATTATAATAGCAAAATTTTCGCTATTCTCTTTTTTTTTAAAAAAAATTTTCCTTTTTCCTTTTTTCAAATGTGGTGCACTCCTGTCCCAGGCATTAATCTTTTGGCAGTTCAATTTTTTACTGCAGCGGTCGAAATCCTGTCTCAGCACCATTGAATTAACCATTGAAGTATGATATGAAATGAAACAATCAATGAAAAAGTCAGTGTGGGAATGGATAGACGGGAAAAGATTTATTGGATATCGTCGTATAAGTGTGCATTCACAATGCAACAACGCTGTCATATTGGCAACTAAATAAGCAGTGATGTATTCTGTGTAAAAAATGGTTGTAATAATTATGCAGACTTTGGATTTGACTTTTTCCCTGATGCATCTGGAAAACATTGCTTCTCCATATCAACCCCCCACTGGTGCGCACCGATGTTTTGAATACGTAATTGTAAACATGTTCCATTCTTGAAGGCAATTAAAATGTAAAACTTGTTACTATTATAGTGGGTTTATTTTTTGTGAATTTTTACAATCAAGAAGGAAATATGCAAAATAATAGGTGCAAAAATGTTAAAAGCTCTGAAAGAGCGTTTTGGTTTTTTCGAGCGGTTTAAACTAACTTTACCAATTAGGCAACTGAAATCTATTAAAATGTGGGTGACCCCAGTTACACCATCTTTCCTCCTGCTTTACTGCCCCATTACCATTGATATTTTGGCGATCATGCAGACGAAAGCTAGTTCAAAATTTTGTTTCATTACCCCAGTGAAATTATTTAAAAAAGAACCCGAGGACATGTTTTCTTTTGATGATAGTAAACTCAAACATCTCCAATTGTCGACCATATTGACACACATTCTTGCTATGAGCCAATGTCGCACATATTTTTGTGGGCTGCCACTCTAGCTATGGTTCATAGATATTAATAAAAGAGAAGATGCCGTACGCCCGTATTAAAAGCAATAGGCGACCAGTCGTACCCGTGCTTTGAAAAAAATATAGATTCATTACGGTCATCCATTCGAAACTCACACGCGCATGCGTCAGTAACCTGTTGCCTGGAAACGGTACATCTTTCTATGCAAATTGCTCCGTGAACAATTAATAAATTGTACACCAGAATTATGGAAATTCAGGGAATAGTGATGTGATCACGCAAAATGAGTATCGGAAGTCGCTAATATTGATTTTGAGATATAGTCCAAAGAAGTAGAAAATGTCTTTTGTTTCTATTGTTTTGCCAACTCTTCAACCGATTATATCTGTGGAATTAATTGGTCAATGTTCAAATGGGTGGTTTTTTTCAGCAAAATGTAGCTTTTTAAAAATGTGCCTCAGTTACATGAAAGTCAAAATATAATCTGAAACTGACTTTAGGACTCCGTTTGCTTTATCACATCACATATATGAATAATTGGTACACACGCTATGGAAGAAGGACGCACTGCCGGCCAAAGAATGTTACAGCTGTTTTGTGAGCTGCGTTCGCCATCTAACTGTTAGAAATAGAAATCTGGCTATGGTTTAAACAGAACATGGTAAAAATCCAATGATAATGAAGAAAAGGCGGATATCGTGTGTACGCGGTATTTGTTGACCACCCTCCATGCTCCAGGAGCAGGTCTGCCTCACAACCCAAAGGCAGCAATGATGTTTCTTATCTTTTTGGACTTAGATTTTCCCTAGAACCGGAAAAAATAATTAAACATTTTTATATATTCTCAAAGAAGCAATAGCGAATTCGAAATCAAGACCACTGTAGCATGGATCAGACTACCTAACCAAAGACCTAGCGAGGATGTGTGCCAGATTTGCATTTGTCTAATCCTGATAACATTTACGGCATAAATCGCTACTGCTATGTGGTCAGCACTCAATATAATGAATAGCTCCGTTCTGATAACGGTTGCCACAAAACTATGACTCCAAGAGAGAGTCAGGGGTGCAAAAAATTTTCTTCCTCAGGAGCAATATGCAATGGTTACATAGATACCTACAAGACTTTCAACCCTTTCCTCGGAGCGGCGCTACCAGCTCCCACACTTTTTACACCC
The DNA here is from genome assembly GCA_023653785.1 of Ophioderma brevispina. Taxonomy (NCBI): domain Eukaryota; kingdom Metazoa; phylum Echinodermata; class Ophiuroidea; order Amphilepidida; family Ophiodermatidae; genus Ophioderma; species Ophioderma brevispina. The sequence continues at coordinate 19,435 of JAMKCH010085039.1, forward strand.
CTGGCAGGTGGTGGTCAAAAATCTAACACTTTTGATATTGTGTGGCATGCTCAAATACCGGTTCGTAGTTTTGGTTTCTGGAAGTCACTTGGTACCACATTGTTACGATAATGCAGTGGGCACAGTTTATAAACCATATCTATTATGACAATATACCCATTCCATTGGTGAGGAGGAATTTACAGTACAAAATGACTCGGGGGGGGGGGGGGGGGGACTCTGGAACAAAAAAAAATAGGTGCTTCTTGCCCACCCCAAGTCATTTTTCAAGCATGCTTATTGCCTAAGTAAAACAAGAAGCAACAGAAAATGGTACAAAAAGCAATAAATCTAAGTCGTATTTGATTTCTAATTTTAGCCTGAAAGAAAGGATTGGGAAAACTTGATGTCAACCTTCAACTCCTAACGATTTTGAGGAATTTGGTAAACTGGTCTATTTTGTGTCTACAATATTTTGGGAAGGGGAATAATTTTAGTGAACCTGTACACATATTACATAGATGAATACATAAACTGGTTTACATATGCAAATGGTTTTTGAAGATTTTATACACCAAGAATAAATTTGTACATTTAATTGAAAAAATGTTGAGTCTTGGAATTATCTGTTAACAATCTCCATGGCGCACAACAAGGTCGGAGGGGATTTCATGCCATTTGTCAGAAATTTACCATCAAATGTACTATTAGACAAACGTTCTTGGTCAGTGGGTCGTGAAATTCTTCAGGTAACACAGTCACCTGACCATTTCCTGAGAGCCAAATGATCAAGGAAAATTGGAGTCTATCCAGATACATGGCCAGCCACACAGATGTATCAAATGGCAGCTATTGCAATACAACCTTTTTACGGATATCAGGTGTTAATAGGCTGTCCTTTTGAATCTACAAAGACCTTGGGGATCTAGATAAGTCCACACATCCCTTGTGGAAGATATATGGGTAAGTCCACACATCTGGGGACAGGGACACGATTATATCGTATAATAACCATATGATTACCACCAAAACTATGTGGCAATTGTTGGTGATTTTGTTTCTGATTGTATTATCATATAAATAACATTTCCGTATCATGCTGTCATTTGGTTGGTTCCACAGAGTCCTATGGAAAAAATAGAGATTGTGATATGTGTCCGGACAGAAGTGATAATGAAAGAATCAACCGAACCTTTTCATTATTTCCTGTTCAAGAATTCCATCAGTTTTTTAAATCGATCAGTTAATTTTCTATTGGACGCACTATATAATCCAATTAAATATGACCAGGATTCCTGGACATTGTGCAGACCCCAGATCTCTGGATTTTTTCAAGTCATAGTATCACCCATGCACAAAACCATGTCGCCAATACTTCAAACATGGCGACCCTCATAGACAGCATTGTTATATTCTGCAATTTTATTGAAGGTGATATTCTTTTGGTAGACTGCCAAAAAAATATCATTTAAAACATACAGCAATTAAAAAAACTGGTACCCGATTCCCTATAATTAGAGATAAGGATTTCCATTGAAATGCATCAGGCCTGTGAAAGTCGTCACTTGAATCTTAAAGTGAGAGTGTGGTGTGATGTGGTTATCCAATGATGTTCTTGTTACATTCTGACGATTTGGGGGGTCGCAGGGTATGCATTTTAAGGTGGAGTGCTCATAAAACCTTAAATATTATGCATCAGAAGCTTCCCTAGCGTCTATGAGAGTTTGGCCCAAAATTATGCTGGTCCAGGACCATATGGTCCAGGAGCATAAATAATCTGGATAAAATATCCTAAATAACAACCAGGAGTATGGTTAGGACCATATTTGCATATGGTCCTGGCGCATTATTAAAAAATAGGTCAGGAGCATATCGCATATTCAAAAATGAGGACTCCTGGAGCCACTCTGATACACAAATGTCCAGGAGCATATGGAGAATACTCAAAGTCAAAAAAAAACGCTTAAGGACCATAGTTGCCATATGGTCCTGAGCATGTGAGTTAAAATTTGATTAGAATATTCACCAGATTACTATGCATCCAGGCCCATATATGGTCCAGGGAGCATAATTTCGGAGCATAATTTCGGGCCCCATAATTTCATAGAGGCTCCCGTGGTGCAATACCGGCTGTGTGAAATAGCATATACCACCACAATGCACAATAGCAAAAATTCTTCGGTCATGCAAATTTGATTCGGTCATGCAACTGTTAAGGCAAAATTACTATCATTAATTTTGAAACCATTTAAGCCCATGCTGACTTCCAGTTCGCAGCGAGGGCGAGCGATTGGCGTGCGCAATACCGGATTGGACCCAGATCAAGTGTTACGCATGCTCAAGCGCAGAAATTTTTGCAAGTCAGTTTCTTGGCACTATATAATATATTGGATGGCTCTTTTTGGTTGATAATAAGAGGTCTTCCACCATTCGGATTAGTGGTCATTCCAAATTCTGGAGACTTTCGAAATCTAAAGAACGACTGTATGTTGGATTGTCATGCATAAAACGTATGGGTCACACTTTGAATATATAGCACAAGTACTTGAGGTCGGGTATAAATTGATATGAATGACGAATTCTACGAACTAACACCTTTGTTATAGGTTATGCCTGAGTGAGGTGAAAGACTCTAGACGATAAAACACTGCATCACGAAAATAATGCTTGTCTCGACATTGCCAGATATTGATCTTGGCTCGGTGGCAATAGTTTCTTTTATCAACCTCACGCCATCCCTATTATATAATTGCTGGTAGAGAGAGACACTGTGGATGCTTATGGGATATAGATGCAAAATTTACAGAATTTTTGCACCTTTTTGGTATCCCCAAATACATCAACAGTGTATCAATCATCAATTTAATAATACCCCCTATGTGCAAGAATTGTACTTTGCCTAATCTTCCATTGGGTGGCATGGACTCAAACCCGGGTCTACAAATGCAATAGTCCGGCAATTTCACAGCCAACCATTTTTGTCAGACGATTGCATCCAAGCCTTTTTCAATAACAACGCTCACCCAAATAAATGCAAAATATATTCCCGTCAATACAACCAAAAACCGATTTAGTTGGCTTTGATGTGGTCGGTCAAGTGTGTTCCGTGATCCATAGACAACCTCGTCCTCCTCCGTGATACATAAAAAATTCAAAATAACCCTTATACAGTGGAGTTCATTCTTTAAGCCTCAATGGTTTGGGATAAGAAAATATTCTTTATAACGTAAACAAAAAATCAAAATTTGTCATCAAGACTTCAATTTACGTGTTAAAGGCAACCACGGAGTATGCATTGGGGATTTCTTTGGGCAGCCACCGCTGATTTTGTCCGAACTATGAAAGGAATTCAGGAATAAGACAAAATGGAAGTGGACCAAAGTACACGGCTGCCGATGGTGATGTAAATATATTTTTATCCGAACGTGTACGACCTTAACCTTTGGGCCCGTCAATTGATTGGTGATTTAAGGATCATGTGATGTCCCTTGGCCAATCAAAGCATGGGGAAGAAAACTTAATTGTGAATACATTTATATAGATGATCTACGTTTGATTGGCCACCTGAAGTAGTATCATGTAAGCTCCAAATTCAGAGATACTGTAATTGATAGTCCTCAGTGACCATAGGAGAGTTACTGCCTGTACAGTGCATAGGCTTTCAAATGTCTACTTCAAGTAAAATTATCATATGTTTGTCAGTTCCGCATAATTCCAACATCAATGTCGGGCAAATTGAGTATAACAAACAATTTCCATGCTTATTTTTACCTGTTTTCTTCAAAGCAATAACAGTATGATACATCGCATATAAATAATTGTCTATATAAATTAAATTGAAAGAACTAGAAATTTAATTCCAGTTAACAAACACGATCCGATCTACTGTTATCTTTTTTCTTTGTTTTGCATTCTGTATACGGGTTTCACAGTCATCGATTGGTGTTATTTCTCGTGCTTTTAATGTCCTTGTGAGTTTGGCTATTCTTTTTTGGCAGTTGGATGTACATGTTTGCTGGATTGTCGTTCTTTTACGGCTTCCTTTCCCCGGGAGTCGATCTGAGAAAGAAAAAAGGTACGAAGAAGATTTAAGATTTTTAATCCTTATTGTTATCATTGATTATGTATACATTAACTTTCATGGGCATTTGAGTAGTTTCTAGCTATTACAGCTAGGGACAGAATTTAACAACCAATGTACCCCATGTGTCAAGCATCTGTAGTTCTTGGGGTGACCTGCCTGTTTTTCTGATGGAAGAGTCTTTCGCCCCGTGACGGTGCGAATAGGCATGTTTTTCCGGTAATTCGCACTGTAGCGGTGTGAATAAGAAAACGTTTCTTGTAATTCGCACCTTAACGGTGTGAATAAGAAAACTTTTCTTGTAATTCGCACCGTGGTGGTGGGAATAGAATTTGTTCTTGTAATTCTCACCATAGCGATAAAAAATAACAACTACTCTTTGCCCGTTTCAACGGGCCAGTTAAGGTCATTGCATAGTGTCATGCCGCTCACCGCTTTGGGCGCTCTGATGATGCAATTTACGTCACTTCGCAATCATGTCAGAATCGTTAGCAGTGACCCAATCGGCAAGCGCAGCCAATAATCGATCTGCCCTGTCCTCAGGCTGCCGCTTGTTCCGCAAACGGCAATCGCATTGATTACTTGACTTCACTTTGGAGCTGTTTGCCGGCTCGATAACGTAATTCAAGCGATAGCGCCGCTTGACTATATTAAATAGCTCAATCCTGCAACCAGCGTACACCAAGCAGTTTGCCGCTGAGCGGCAAGCGGCATGCCCACTATGTAATGACCTTTAGAGTTATGCCCTATATCAGCTTATATTTAACATGTATATATAAATTCACAAACTTCTCCGCATGTTTTGTGGGGGGGGTTATTTTTTCTCGTTGTTTCTTTTCGTTTTGTTGTTGATAATTTGGGATGCCTTTTACTCCAAAGAACATTTCTTTTTGTGGTGTTTTTCATCTATTTTTCATCCATTTTTATAATTGTTTATTTTATATTGTATTATTGCTTATAATGTATTCTCATTTTTGTTTTCATCTTATTGGTTTATTGCTTTTTATTTTTTATTTCATTTTTATTTATATTTTGTTTTTTATGCTGTATTTCATTTACTTGTATTGTTTATTATTGAATTTGTAGTATTTTTTTTGTTCCTCACTTTGGATATTAATTTTTTGAATTGCTTATATTTAGTAATTTTGTTTTTAAGTTATCATTATACTTCTTTTTATTACTTGATATTTCTTTTTATACTTGCTTCTTGCCATGTATTTTTTTTTTGTTCAATGAAAAAGACAGTACCTGGCAGAGCTCGACAGTAAAAAAGGTAAGGGGACGGATCTGTGTCACACAAGAACAGAGTCCCATCTCTCTGGCAAAGCGATTGGCCAGACTCCACCTGTACAGTGCCCATTATAATTGGCTGCCACATTTTTCAATTTGGAAAATGTGTAATCCCTAGTGACAGCGGAATATGTAAGGCGCTTTGATACGTTGTGGAAAGCGATATACAAATACTTACATTATTTAAAAAAAAATGGGGAGACCCATTGGCCGCACCGGGGCTCGAACCTGCAACCTTCATATCAGAGTCCGGCGACACATCCACTGGACCCACAGGTGCTTTTCACTGAACTTCATTCTATAAGCGTAAGCTAGAGTTATATTCGTCTCAGCCTCAGGTTATAAGAAAGTTTTAGGCCTAGGCCTACTGTGTCTTCTACCATCGTTCACTCCCAAAAAAACCACATGGTTTTCTGAGAGAATATGGTGATAATCAAATTTTGCCGCTGCAGAAGAAATAGACACGTAGCTCATGTCAAACGCATGCGTAAGCCAGCCCATTTGTCGTGGTTCGAATAAACGCAATTGTTAGCAATTAAGCACGCCACGTACGAATAGCCACTCGTTTTCTGATCCGAGAAGGTGAAGGAGTGTACAGTGAAATATTGTGTAAAAATACTTGCAGAATTTCAGGATTTTGCATTTTACAAAAAAAGTGTTCCGCACAAAAACAGTCGGCCAGGAGTATGTCCCCTTACGAACGCCTCCGGTTACTCTCGGATTATCTTGTGTGTGCTGGACTTGAATCCCTGCTTCTACTTTATGGCTTCCAAATTTTTAAAAGGGCAAAGTGATAGATGATCATTGATAAGCCAAAGTATAACGACGTGTTGTCGATGCCCCCGATCATTGAACCTGCCATGTCTGTCCCTTCTTCTTGTAATGTTGTGAATGAATCAAGTGATATGAACCCAATTTGAAAATCTATTACACCTGTTCAAAAGCAAGATAACATGAAATTAGATGCATGCATTAAATTGAAAACACAGCTCCTGCATGTATACATATTAAATGAATACAGACCTACTCTTTCAAGGCTTGAAAGCAGAATTATGAGGTGTAGTTTCATGATGTCTATCCGCTCATGTTTTATTACAGTATATTAGATAGCTTTGAACGAAAAGTCATTCCTCAAATTTGAGTTGATTTCTATGTTGCATTTTGGAGTTCACAAATGCTTTTATCACACCATCCCATAGGTCACACGTCGGTAATTGTTTCATCGTTTGGACAGGAACTCAACTTCCGAAATATCTTGCAGAGAGAATTGACATTTGTCACATCAGGTAAGGCACACATGCAATATACTAGGCTAAAGGTTCAGATAATACCAAAAATCTCAACTTGTTTGAGGTTAGTTGGCGATGAGGCGGTGGGTTACCAAGCCTGTCCTCATTTCGAGAGCAAGGCAAAAAGTCTCTAAGTTACACCTTCTGAAGTTTGCCACAACATTAAGTGTCAACTTCATCGGTTCCAGATTCTCTATTGCATCTTAAACATGTCCTCATTTCTTTGTATGGTCCTCAGATAGAAGTCTGTATTGTAGACCGGATGTCCTCACTTTTCTGAACATAATTATCGTGTGTGTATGTTAGTCCGGATGCTGTCTTGTATAAAATGCTGCTCTGACCAATGCCATCGTGTACTGCCAATTGAGAATCTGAATAGGGAAAAACAGTTTCTTCTTAGGATTTTGCACTTTCTTTAAAACATTTTTATATAGTCATGATTTTAAGAACACTGTATATTTGATGATTTGGACAGTATTGTGAACAGTTAACCTTCGACTGTGAGTGAGAACTGTATGTGAATTTGTGCATTATTTTCTTAGCCAACTTCATAACCACGTTTAAATGCCTGCTAAATATTTGACTCTTATTCCCATATTCCAAAAAGTATTTAACACCTGTTTTATAGTCAGCCTTTATCGTCTGAAGTAGCAAAGTACTTTGTGAATAAAAAACTTGATTCCATAAGGTACCAGTATACAAAAATAATATATTCCTCTATCTCTTCTCATTTCCCTCCCTCCCTCTCTTCCCTCCCTCCCTCCCTCCCTCCCTCCCTCTCCTCACTTCAGCTCCAGAACTATTGAAGTGACAGGTTAGCTCTTTGATACAAGTAGCTCACATAACATTTACAAATTTAACAATTGTTAAATTTTTTTTAATAAATAGTATTTTTACTCACCAGGACAGACTTTGCAACACCTTCCATTTATTTGATGGGGTATCACATGGTAGAGTAGCCTTCTGAGGACACTCAACTCTTCCACAGTTTTCATTGGCATGCTAGAACTGTAAAAGTAGACCAAATTTACTTATTACCCTCCAGTAAAACGACTACCGCAAACAAGCTTGATTTTTTTAGTTGCTCTTGACCTCTAATCAAGTGTTTTTTCTGTATCTTAAATCCAGCGTTTCTTCAAAAGTCCCCAAAATTGCACCACCTATTTTTCATTATAGTCCATTTTTGCACTGTTGTATTGGAAATTGTAGTAAAGACCCTCCATGTGGCGACAAGCTTAACATGCCCTATTTGTCACAAAACGATGATTTTTATGCTTTGTTTTCATAAAAGTCAGGTCCGATTTTATAAATGCGCATCTTCAAAGACGCACTTTAAAATCTCTAAGGGTCTTTTTTCACAGAACAGAATATAAGGTGGTTTGAAGACCTAACACTCAATGTAGCGACAAAATGGGTCATTTTAATTGGAAAAAAATGACTGATTGGGGCTTTCAATTAAAACAAAGTATGTATTTAAGTTTATTTAATCAGTGTGGTTATTTTTATCATTGCATATATTGTAGCATTTCTGAAGTGTTTTACAGGTCCAACATTTGTATAAAATTGAAAAAAATAAAATCTCTGACAGTAACATAATTGTAAAAGGCATTGTGACTTCTATCATAGTTGGTTAAATTTATAAAATCGGCTTGTCATTTGATAATTGCTATAATTATACGAAATCAATAAAAATTGTGGGAAAATCATCACAAAATTTATAAAGTACATAACAGTCATGTTGGGTAATAGGGTGTAACTACCTTGCAGGTACATAATATGCATTTCATAGGCCAATGGAAACAGAGTAGGATGCCATGTCTGCCCGCAAGATAACTCGCCATTGTATCACAAACTGAAACCTGATTAAAATAAAAAAAAAATAATTGACCTCACCATTTAATATATAATAATTTTTCAAAAGCATGTCCTTTGGGGTGGTTGATGAGTTTATTCCCATTCTCGACATGAATTACTAGGTTGTATATATGGGGGACACACATTTTCTGGTCAAAATCCTGACCCAATCTGGAAAAATTATATTTTCCATCTGAAAAAATACTATAACCTTTTCAGTGGATAAAAATATCCCTTACAGTCGAAATCAAGCTGACTAGTGGCTTCAGGCCAACCTTTTTTGTTATATAAACATTAGAAGAATATTTAATTTACCCTTTTGGACAACTTTGTCTTTCCGAAATATATTATAGCCCCCCTCCCAATCTGCCATAGTCCCTAAAATATGTTTCACCCAATCTCAAAATACATTTTAAAATCCTGAAATGATAATAACTTTTTAACTAGCGGACTGTCTGTAAAGAAGGACACGACATTTGGGCACTACATGGTGATCAGCATCTCATCTGCGGCTGCTAGATAATACATAGCAATGTCTTACATTTCTCTGCAAAATGAGTTTATTTTTCTGTGAAGTTTGATATGTGCACTTCTAAATTATGTTTTCCATTTGGGTTGAGAATCATGCATTGTCACCTCAATATGAATTTATCTCTTTACTGTCCCTTTCCCAGCTCCAATGATTTGCAGTATTTTTTGTTAAATTCATACGTATGTAACAGAGTCTTCTTCACTTTACCATTCATTTGTTCCTTGGCGCAAGTTCCTTCCATTTCAGATACAAATCCTCAGTTGTGTTAACAATGATGCTGTATTTTGTGAGTCACCGACACCCACATTCCCCAAGCCATCTCTGGTAGAGACTAGCCCCAGGTATATTGGGATGAGTTGATGGATTGGTGTCAGGGTCTCTTCTTCTCGGTTATTGGAAATTGTTACTTGAGTTTGGCACCAAGCCACACGGTGAAAGAGACAAAAAAAAAAAAGGAGAAGAAGAAGTCGTCTTCAATATCTGTGCTGATACACACAAAATAATGGAATTTTGGTAATAAGGAACAATGTCAGAAACATGCTCAGGTATGATTATCTACCACAGAACAACAACACTTTACTGACCTCATTGCCCAGCTATGCCACATAATATCATCAACTCTCTGAAAGGAAAATTCCACTTCAGGAACTATATGTGATATTGAAGATTTATCATCTCCCTTTTCCAGTGGAGGTATTTTTGGTTTCTAGTTTGTAGGATTTTGAACAAATTGAACTGGTTATAACAGTAAATTTTCCATACCGCATTTATATGTATTCTAAATGCCAAGAATTCTCCTTGGGAACCACTCAAGACAAACATCTCTACAATCTGTGAAAATGCTTCTTGTGCCCAACCCAAAGAGATCCTACTGTCTGGATACTTATTGAATGCATACGACAACTACACCTGCACTCATTACACACTGGGTAACATACATAATACATCTAATCTAAAGTGTCATTCCAAATGAGAGACATTTCATTGCTCCTGCAATGTTCTAGTTCACCGAGACGTTCGTGCGTGCATGAAATGACCATACAACCTCCCGCCACGCATCAATGCTCACATTTCAACATTGTCAAACGTCACTCATCGCATGAACTAACTGACAGTCTGTAGTAGTTACACCTTGTGGATGACCCAGGCATCAGGAATCAGGGAGAACAACCGGGTTACTGCAAGGGGGGGCCAATGGCACGTCGTCAATGCACATATACTTTGCCTTCCTGGAAGTTAAATGGGTAGAAAATAGCTGCATTAACATTGAAGTAGCCAATGAAGATGTTTAGAGTTAAAGGTGCATTTTGTGATTCTAGCACATTCTGTTAGGTATAGTTCGTTAGATATCTTTGAGGAAATGTCTTCCCAGAATTTGAGTTGATTCTGATCTTGCGCTTTGGTATTATAAGCAAATGTTTGTGTAACAGTGTCTCAAAGACCACTGTGCTGTAAAATCTGTGTATAGATATTCGCTCCTTGCACAGTTTTGCTAATTGCCTGGAGAGCCTCAAACTGGCAGCAATATCACACACACACACACACACACACACACACACACACATATATTATCAACATGAAAAGATAGATCCTTAAACATGTTAAAGTTTGTTTTCCTGAAAGTAGAGTAAAATGTTGACAACCCCGATTTCCATTCACTAAATTATTATTTTAAGATTATTTTAGAAGGTTAACTTTTTCGCTATTTGTATCCGTTGCCAATAATTTGCATACCTGTCGTCGGATTTAACACTGACAGAACGATTATTACTTACCGAGCAACTGCATTGTACACATTGGTCCCTTCGTCGAGATAGGAATATATCTTCAGTAGAAAACAACTCGCCATGTGCGTAATGTTTGTCCTGATACTGGCAACTCAGAAATGTTGGCTCTGGCGTCGGCAGGACATCGTGACCAAGATTTTCTGCAGGAAGATAAAGATATAAAAAAATTGTCAAATAAGTCTGAAACTTTGTGAGAAAATATAGGCTGAAGCAATACGGTTTCATTTGTTATCACTTTCTTTGCTTTTACGGTGCAGACGGAAATCAAACATATACTTCAGTGCTATAAATTAGTTTTACAAAGATGATAGGATGGCAAGATTTCCGTCTCTTGCCAGAACAATATCAAGATAGCATTGCTGTTTGGCATCACCTACGGTACCAATATACTAGTATAGAGTAATGAAACTATTTTTTGTTCACACCCACTTTGTCTGGATATTAGGTCTGCATGAATAAAATTAATGTTGTAGTTCTGAAACTTAAACACTTAGCACAGTTCAAAAAGTAGTAAGGAGACATGCTTCGCCTCAGGAAGCTAAGCCGATGTAGCACTCAAAAATAAGCTCCACTGATGATTTGGATTAACTAATCATTGATTTAAAGTTCCTGGAAAAGGATGAAGATGTTCCAAGAGTGTCTCTACCCCTGTAGCTGCTGGCATGAATACAAGAAGTCACTTCAATTCCTTCTTACCTTCACATTGAGGACAACATTTGCCAGGCACCGGTCTGGGGTTAGCACAAGTTAGCGTCGGGCACTCGGTGTTGGAACAGCGCACTTGCCCATAGCTAAGACATGTACATTGTATGCAGTAGTTGGTCCCATGTGGTCTTAGGTATGGATGCCACGTCTCGCCAATTGAGTACTGTCTTTCGCCGAAATCGCACACATCTGTATTAAAATATCGTAATAATGGTTTTGGTTAATACAGGGCCGTGCATTCGGAACAACAAACGTTGTCATGGGAGCCTACTATAGCCTGAAAGCATAGCCGCGGATGTCTGGGCAATAGCCAATTTGAAATTGCAGGTTCTTTCTGTGCCCGGTGGGCCTGGTAGTTTGGAGAAAGAGGAAAGTGCTGTGATGCCAATCCGACATATGCGAGGCTCAAAGTGAAACTAAGACATACCTTGGATTTCTTTTAAGTCCTAGCGGTCTCTTGTTTGGGACAGAAGCTCTCGAGACTTCAAAAAATAAAAATCCATGTAATATCTTGTTTTAAATAAGTCATTTTGGTGTGAAATAAAGACGTATTATAATTTAAAATCGGTTTATAAACCCGTTTATATTCATGATATTTTCAATCCTTAGGAATTGTTTTTAAATCCAAGTCTTGTCCGTAATAGCAGTCCACTTAAAAAAGTAATCCATACGAGTTTAAGAATTCCCTCAATTTGTTTGAAAATTATGACAGCACTCGAACTAAACTATGCTGTTACATTTTAATCACCAAAATTTAAAAATGGAAAGTCTTTCCCTGATATTTAGCAAGTTTATCTAAATAAGGCAAGGTGAAACACACCATACCATATAGTGGTTTGTATTTTAAGAAGCCCTGACTTTTATGAACGGTCGTGCGCGAGACAAAAAAAATCGTTCTTTGTATGTTAAAAAAACAGACGAGCAATAGGGAAATAAGAAGATCTGTATCTCCCTATCCCATGGAACACCTTGAATTGTCCAATATTTATTACAAATCTGCTTTAAACTTTATTCATAAAGGTAAGGTAGTTCTATATGTTGCTATCCAACAAACTTACATCCCAAAATGCTGACAGTCATTCTACTGATTTTATTGGCCTGTTGCTTACATTCAACATTGATGGGAATTCGTTAACTGTCAAGCTAATGGACTTCACAATTAGATAAATACACTGCAGGTTACTGTGATGACGTTGATATTGATAACTTAAATGTGGTTTCAAATAAACTAGATTATGAAACCAATCATCAATTGCGGTAAACCTGGGCTATGCAATGTAATTTTCCATAGCGGTGTGACCCAAAATGCTTTCCGTTACTGTCATATCCAAAGCACGACGATCCTGACGTGCGCATTTTTACAGGCAAGAGCTCAAGAGTATTTACTTCGTACTTAAGTTAATCCTTTAAACTGCGGCTAATCCAATTGTGTTTACGTGATTTTGTTGAAGACCCCTGTCAACAGAGTCGAATTTCTCAATAACAAACCACTTCACAACTATGTTGAATCACGGATGGGCAGACCAATCTCGCCCTAGCCGGCGACGAGACACCAAAAGTAATCATGTTGGATTGAGCATATCGAAACTTGAAATACCAACATGTTCAACAAGTTTGTGATGATCGAAAAAAGGAGTCTTTTAGAATTCGATGACGCCCTAAAATTAACGCTAAGCTTACATATCACCGAGTGGCAAGGTACATTTTGTTCGTACCTGTAGGCATATTATATTAATATCACATGCGAGCTCGTCGCTTAATTTGTGTAAAAGAAAAGGTATACAATTGTGATATAGGGAATTGCGATGAGGATATAAAACAGCGTTTAGCTGCCATTCTTATTAACTAAGTCGGCCTTTCTCACGTTCTTTGTTAGGAATATGGGTTAGAACACGTGGGTATCAGAAAAATTCTAACCTAATTCTCTACATTTTGTCAGTTTCGTGTTAACTGAGTTATCGCCAAAGTTAGACGCTATACAGGCGTATTAAATTAATGTTTCGTTATGTTTACAGAAAGTTGTACAAGTCAGTGTGATTTGTTATCGAAATTGGAAGTAATGGAAAACGTGTCATGAACATGGTGAGCGCTAATACAATACAGTTTTACATTCTAATGCATTTCCCGACCTTCATTTATAGGATATGATTGTTTTGTCTGTAAGTCCATGTGTCTATAACATAACAAATTGTGTCAGGTAAAAAGAAGAGATCATTGATATCTGTTTTAAAAAAAATGTAATAGAAGCTTCTAGCAGAAAAAAACAGGAGTTTTATACCTATTATTTTTTTTGTGTGTTATGGGTCTGTCAATCAATCAATCAGAAAAATTTATGTCCTAGCGCCAAATACATAAAAGTGTTCAACGGCGCTCAAGCTCAAGAAAGCACTGCTGATAGGCATCCTGAAATAGATGGATCTTCAGGAGCTTCTTAAACTGTTCAAAAGTACAATTTTTAATATGGCCAGGTAGTCTATTCCATAATTTGGGAGCATAGGCAGCAAAGGAACGGTCACCAAAAGAAACACACCGAGTTCTTGTCATAGACAAAGTCCGTCATGTTGCACTTGAATAGAACAAAATTGCAACATAGTTGTTATTTTTTTTTGCTCGTATTTCTGGAAGTATAAGTTCAACAATTGAGTAACAGTACAATCAAATTATTGTAAGAATTTTACAATCGTGTAATTGTGTACAACTTTTGTGTGCATTTGATTGTGTGACGTGTGTAAACGACACAGGAGTCTTGTGGTAAAACCATATCCGTAAATAGGCCGTATAGATGTGAGTGCGCGTGACACTTCTTTTAGAACTTAATCGATCCCATATTTTAAGCTTTTGATTCTGTCAAGACATTCTTTTTCATTTGTTCATGAATATGGTGACACCATGCAGCTTACTAATATCTGAACGCCACAAAGGAATAAACGACTGGCATTGTTTTCTTTTTCACTTTGAACGTGTATGGAAATCGGTCTAATTTGTTTTGTTGTATGACAGTTCACATATCCCTGAGTCGCCTGTGAATTGAACGTAAACTAACGAGATCATTGCATTGATTCAAGGCACAATTAATTTCTAGTGCAATCATTGTATCTCTGGTCTTAAGTTTGACCGAGCCCAAGCATTAAAGTACGATTGACGGACTTGCATTTTATTAGGATAGTCTCTTTTCAATTAAACGTGCGAATTCATTTAGCCAATCCTCCGATTCTATAAAGTGTAACGAACCATTATGTATCCGTGTAGTGATCACAATCGCGATGGAGTTTCCTGCACACTTTCTCAATATCAAAACTCTGATTTATATATCACTTCTATTATCAGCGTTTATTTAGTTTTCTGAGTTTATATTTAGACCGACTCTACTATTGTGGGACTTTCACATGATATATTTGTACAACCTACAGTATCCGCACTTCATTATCATTAATATAGAACTTTATTTCATGTGACATTCTTTTATTTTGTTGTCATTGAGATGGAAATCAAATGTATGATCGATCAATATTGATTTGAGGTTTTGTCAATTGGATAATCATGTCTGTCTTACAGAATGACACCTCTGTAGGCCTAATCGTTACAAGTTACACGACATGTACGGGGAGCAGTCTGAATTGTATCTTGTAATATCGCACATGCACGGAATCGGAATGATAAAAATTTGCTGTTGAAGAAGAGTCATCCAGGCTATCTGCGAACATAATGTGTCAAATGAAGTTGAAATTAATATTATATTGTTATGAAATGTACGATTTCTGATCATCAGCACCGATTTTTACATTTTTACTTGTGTAGTTTTCTCAAATATTCAATGCTTCGTAAAATATACAACTACATGTATGATTTTTTTTTAAATAATGATGTTCATGAAGTAGCTGCATATAGTTTAAGCCTGCGCAAGCCCGAAGCTAGCATGGCTAGGATTTGTTGGAGTTCGACTTTTGTGAAAGTAGACTTCGGTCATTGGGCGGCTAATCAACTCCTATTTTCCCAATTTCCCCCAAAATTTCATCGATAATAGTTGCTAAGTAATGTATGTCCTTTAATATGCACGCTATCCACCTTTTCTTGCCAATTACCCTTTGGGGTATTTTCCTTTTTTTTAGGGGGGGGGGGTTAATGTCTAACGTCCAGGTCCAACATTTGCTATTCGTTCTAACATGTATGATCATGGTTATTTCTATTTTTTTAATGTGTTGCATGGTGGAACGTTTTAAAGTGTTTGATGGTGTATAGGTGTGCGGGAGAGAGAAATAAGACAAAAAGAGTAAAACGGAATATGAAGAAAAACAACTGAATTCACTCACCAATCAGAAGCCGTTGTCCATTCAACCCTACAGCTGATGAAACTACCACTTCCAAAGTTACCACGATAGGCATAATGGACCATATCCACCTGGACTCCATGTCGTGAGGTTAAAAATGTAGCAAAATCCAATTCGCCGAAGTTGATTCAGTATCCAAGTATATCCTTAACGAGTGTGTATATCTGTGTGTTGTTCCAGGAGATAAATAGCTCAAAGCTGCGTAGTTGAAGAAAAATATTTTGAAGTTCCAATGCGGAATCAACAGTGACACAAATATACCGATCGTGCGGAGTAAGACAATCAAAATTATTACTAAGTCCGTATGGTAAACTGGGAACAAACTGTAGACCCAAAAAATCGACGATGTTGCACGGATGAACGTGTATTCTCTTCTGATGACAGCTTAGGTTAAGACTGGTAGGCCTGTTTGCATGTATTGGACAGTGAATGATCGTTAGTCGAGGAGTCGATTAATGAACAGTGGGGGAAGTATCTTCAATAGCTCCCTGTCGCCGTACTGTCAAAGTGTGTCAGATCGGACGCGCTCCCTAGGTCCTTACCAGCCGGGGGGCATTGACTGTGCTAAACAAAGGCAAGAAAAGAAATAGAAAAAAGTTTGTTAGATGACTGAGTCTGTTATAAGCCCTGGAACAAGATGATGAGTTGGCGTTGATTTCAAGAGAGGAGCTGGCGTGAATGTGAAGATGACAACTTGAAGACAAGGTTATTTGATTTGATAGTATAATCGGGAAGCACCGGGCTTGGATGAGTGGAAATTGTGGGGTTGAATATCCCGACAGGGAATGGTATTGGCGCGCCGGACTTTTCAAAAATTGTCTCAGTTTGGAGATAGCGTGATTGTTGTTGAAGCATGTTAAGTGGCTCCCTGCTTGAAGTGTTGTGACCGCCCACACTTTAAACTGTTAAGGGAGAGAGAATCGGTGAAAGGCTTATTAACCAGTAACGATGTAATCACAGTAAATCACTGGTGTGATTAAATCTGTAACTGATGTAGGAAGGTCGTGGGAATCGAAATAGATACAACATCGAATGATCTTACTGTCCCGCGCTGTGATGAGAGCTTAACTGGTTGGCTATACATGAAAAATATTCTACCACGAAATTGTTAAGATGTTGGACAAGAGCCCACAAGTATGTACTCAAAGAAAGGGGCTTGATTTGAAAAAAAAATTGCCGCGCGCCAGAGGGACATATTTTAATTAACAGCCAACCACCCCAATTACCACGCTTTGGCATTTCACGGTAGTGTATGTTGAAGTGCAGTACTGAGTACTGTACGATTTTCATACGTTTAGTTCCACAGTCGAATGTTCATTTTTCCTCCTTGTGTGCGTTAATTGGCTTTGGCAACTTGACAATAATTAACTATTAGTGTCGTGGCTCCGTTCGACTTTCGCTACACTCGTTATCTACAGTTAACTTGCTATCGGGATCCAGTTATGGAATCTGTTGCATGCATTCGATGAATTCTTGAGAACCCTCATCGCGTCGTCCATCTTGGCGCGCGAGTTGACCACCGCGTTTGTATAGGACGGCTGCCTGGCGTCAGCTTGTAAGTCGTTGTCCTCTTTGATGAATGGAGAATTCAAGTTTTATGTACAGGAGTGCCGGTAGGGCAGGATGGTAGATGTATGACGTACCCCGTCACTCTAAAGAATATACCTTAATTTAAGGCAAGATACCTGGCTATTTTGATTTCTAGCGTGGTTTATATATTTAAATTACGGTAAATTCCCTTTGCGCGTGCCTCGACTCAATACACGATCCAAGACACAATGTGTCTTCTAGAATCTTCTGCCTGGTCAAACGGGCTTCACCCAGGACTATAATCTTAATGTTCTCCACAAGACTGTCCATGGTATTGATTTTCTTATGTTTGATGAAGTCATGTCTAAACCCAACATATCAGTGCTAATACGCAAGTTTTAGAGGCAGTCCTATTGACGGTTAATGTAATATTTTTTGTCGTACCACGATTGCTGCCTATCACCTTTGGTAACTTCAACTCGGCCGATTAAAACTTGCCATTTCTCTCTCCTGCCGAATAGGAGATGAGGCTGTAGAAGTGGGCCCCTATCCTAGCTCATCGTAGATGGAGTGAGTTCCAACTCATGGCCTTGTAACTGTTCATTGCGACTTGATAACGTTCAATCAGTGTCATTATGCCAACGGGCCTCATCATTCGCTTAAAAATAGCCTACGCCAGATGGGAGTTCTTTTAAAAGTCTTCTCTTTACACACTTTAAATAAGCACACCCACAATTTGGTTCCTATTGCTCATATCCGCTTTTACTAGGATTTTGGCTATTTGTTTGCTTCTCTATGATAATTTCTTAACTCCTTTAGGCCAGGATTTATAATATATCTGATAAAATTCGTAAATAGGGAGGTTAACCAACAGCTTATAATTAACAGCATTTCCTGTACAAATCTCACCCACCAATTTTCCTTCTGATTAATAGAAGGCTCATTTTCGTACGAGCAGCTTCTCTCGAAATCCAAAGACATCAGCGAGCCACGTTAACACAACTATAATGCGGTTTCTTGAGGTGCCATATTCAGCTTTATTCTGACGACCACTTAGCAGGTACCATTGACAAAGGTGTCACCGTTAACGCTAAATGACACTAAGAGCTCTTGAGCTAATTCGATTTGACTGGGCACAATACGCACGGTTAGTCTCATGACGTCATCGCCATACAGACACCCTTGATTTGCCGACAATGAGATTTGTCTCACGAGCCACCAACTTTCTATGCAGCGAGAATGTAGGCCAATAGTTAAAAGAGATGTGACGGTTTGATTAGCTTGTTAAAGATGACGACCGTTATTTAAAGCCACCTGTAAAGTTAATTGGCTAATCTTATAATCTTACAGGTTGACAAGAGTTCAGGAAACTGATAAAAACACGCCAGGCGCCGGTAGTTTTTGTGTGGATGCATATTCCCGTCAAGTGCTGCTGGTATTTGGCAAAATTAATTCACTTTGATAGTGTTTGCATCAAGAACTACTCGCGTACTGCAGGCGTGTTTATTTTAGCAGTACACTATATACGAGAGCTAAGTGAAGAGGAAATATGAAACAAACTAGTCCCACGTTAAAAGCGATACATGTCATTTCATCTACCTAACAAAAAAAATGCGAAAGGGTTTAAACGCCATTATGGAGACCGCGATAAGATTCTTTCCAAATGAGCAAACGAATTATTTCACTGTTGGACATCTTATTTAATGGTTCCGTTTGGAACCCTTTTTGGCTGTCGGGTTTGTTTAGATTCGTTTAAAGATTTTTTAGGGTTCTATTCTAGAGGGATTACACGCCATATGGGGAAAGGTGCACCTTTTCGGACCTTTTTGTCCTTGTATGAAACATAGTTTTATAAAGAACCATAGCCATTGAAGGCTCTTATTATGTGTTTCTGTGGCTTATATTTTGAAAGGTATAAACAACTCAAGTCCTTGGCTACCGAAACCCCCCTTTGGTTTTACAAAGCCTTATACGAATCTTCATGGATTCTTTGAGAACCGAAAAAAGGTTTTGTAGCCACGAAAATGGTTCTTTGTAGAACGTTAAACTTAAAATTCCTAATCGTATAAATTAACTCTTCCCTTTAAATCCCTCGGTGGCTTACAATGCTGCCCAAGTCCAATATGCATGCATGTAGTTTTTCAAAATCCTGAATTAGTATGTTAAATACATTAGGTTTCCCATATAGTTATACATACATTTTTCATTATTCATATCTCGTTAAGTTGTTTAAACCCAAAACTTTAATTTGCGTTTGTTAAAACATTTCGTCCTATGATAATTAGCCATGTGAGCATTGAAATATTTTCACGTGACATTTCGCCAGTCAATTTAATTTCGTCGTATCCGTGCAATCATCTGAATGCAAAGTAATTCTTCGTCTTTAGTCATTTTTTAAATATTAAGCTCAGTGTTTTCGTCTCCCTGGTATACTCATGTATAGGCCATGGCTAGAAGTTAAGCCAATAACAGCAACATTTAGCATAATTTTCGTATTGCCCTATACCATTTATAACCTGGGTATAGAGTGAAGTAGAAAGCGCCTTACTTAAATTTTTACAGTTATTTATTTTATGTCTATCTGATAGAATGTTGGATATATTTAATTGGGTAATTGTTTGGTTTCCTGTCTCGCTTCTTAATTATTTTTTTTTGAACCATGTACTTAGGGTATTTTTCTGTTTTACTTGTATAATTTTGAAAAATCAGTTTTTCTTACGGCGGTCCGAGTGTGTAGTCGTGCCACAACTGCGAAGGGAAAAAATTTAAGTACTCTAAATTGTACTGTGCGTCGAGTAACGTTATCATCCCTCATAGCTCTCACATCTCTCCGGAAAACGGAGGGTTCTATGGAAGTTTTAGCATCAGAGGTCCTTTACTATTTTTTGTTTTACATATGTATCGTAATTGGGTCTAACCTATAGAACTAGCGAGAAATCCGGGTACTTGCGGTACTCGCAGACAACCTGGAAAAGTTAACAGCAATCTCTACGGTCGAATCCATGTTTCCCACAATGCCTTTGGTATTATTCCAGTCTTGAGAATTTTCAAACACTACGCCAACCTTTTTTTTTCAATTTTAGAAACAGGAATTACGTTACTTACGGACAGCCGTAGTTTATTTTTTTCTGTAGTATTTAAGGCTCGGACAGGTGGAAGAAACAATAATTGAACAGTATTTTACAGTGTTAATTAAAGCTCTTATATAGGTTTTTTCCCGTTTCGATTTCGCACAATGGTCATCCGAATTCAACAATTGCTTTAGTTCAAATTCGTCCACAAAATCGAAATGTACATTGCAACTCGATGTTCGTCTTTGGACCTCCAATACACGAGCCGGCCGAGCTTGAAAGTCCTCTAGTTTTCGAGTTACCCCTCCCCCCTTACAACAAAACACAACCACCTGTATTTGAAGGATAAATATATAAGATTTAAGAAAATGATGGTTGTGTTGAAATATTTGGTGGCAGGGACGATTTCTATGCCGAGAAACCGAAAAATGAAATTTGGGCTGCAAGTTAAGCCGACATTATTATTTTTTATATTTTTAAGGTAACAATATTACAATCTTATTTTTATGGTATCGTTTTTGTTATTGTTAGGTTTTTATACATTGCATAAAGGGTTCCGGTAATACTCGTTGTGCTGACATGTGATAAAAAGAGCTTTTTTAAGGAAAAAAAGTATTTGGGGCCTAAAATTCTAGACCCTTATATAGTGCTATTAAACAGAAATCTATATATAAATGTCAGAGATTGCAGTTATTGCATGATGATTAAATTTGTTTGCTAAGAAATTAATAAATCTGAAATTCTTAAGTTTTAGACTCAAAACGTGATTTTTGACAAAAAAACACCCCTGCCACCAAAGAGTTTTTGACCCAACCATCATTTTGTAAAATTATTTATTAGTATCTTTCGATAGAAGTGGTTGCGTTTTGTTGTCCCGAGGGGAGTGGTTGTCGACAATTTGCAGTCCAACAGCTCCACTAATAGTCGATGATCCAACGAGTTCAATCTATGGTCATTCAGTTTCGTCCCGTGTTATGAATTAGTCCGACCTTCAAAACGGCGATCGATATAATGTGGTTAGTTGGATACGTCTTTGGTCATTGGGGGTCAACAATTTGTCTTTTCAATTCGTCAGGTGTTTCAGGGCAAAAACATTATATTTGTGCAACTGATGGCCACCAAAAATCGGGACAGTGTGTTTAAGCCAAATATGGTGCTTTAAACTAAATTAAAACAGTAAAAAACTGTTTTATCATTTTGACATGAGCTAAAATTAAAAACTGCATTTAAACAAAATATAAGATCCAAATTTAAATTGACTTGATTTTGGCCCTACACAAACTTAGAATTGATTGAAAATCCCTGTAATTTAGAGTGCACCCTCTCTGAGTGATACATCACAAAAATATGGCAGTCAGAACGTCCCTTTCCTATCCTGTTTCAAATGATAGGCATTGAACGCATGCATGATACCCGCACAGTGCATGCCTATACGACGAATTCTAATGATATTTTTATGATCCGGAATACCAATGACGAAATCGGTTTGCCATGTACTACGAAATTTGTATGACCCGACGAAATTGAATTAACACACGAATCGGTGCTACCATTGAGATTAGAGTGCACTAGGGTTGAATTTGTTTTTGACCCAAGACGAAATCGAGTTTGCAATGACATTTCGATTTTTTGGTACGATTTGGACTAGCAATTGTTTTGAATTCGGATGAACATTGTACGAAACCGAACGGGAAAACCTATTTATTACTCATGGGCTAAACACATTGGCCACATCGGATTCGACCTTTGGCGTTTGGGTATCGCGCTTTATCAACTAGACCACAATGTGCCCGTAGAAAAAATAAGAGAGAAATGAGCCTAATGATATAGAGACAAGCAAATAGAAATATAAATTTGCTTATAGAACTTTTAGCCATGGCCTAGATACATAGCCTAAGCCCTGAAACGAAATTTACTGAGCTAAATGTGAAAAGCATATGACCAAAGACTAAATTTCTTTGTAATTCAGACGATGGCCACGGATAGACGAAATTAAATTGTGTCGACGAGTATGAAAATAAAGTTAAAAAACACAGCAAGTAAAACTTGCAAATTTTAAAAAAAAAAAAAAAAAAAAAAAAAAAAACAAAAACAAAAAAAAAAAAAAAAAAAAAAAAAAAAAAAAAAAAAAAAAAAAAAAAAAAAAATAATATAATTGACCTAAAGACGAAATTGTTCTTTAAAAATACACCTTTCAGTTCTTTGGGACGAAAACAACTTAACGAGATATGAAACATAATTTGGAATGTTTTAAACTATAACAAGGAAAACCTCTACACTAGTTGAGTCGAATGACAGCAGAAGTGGAAAAGTTCAAAGTATAACTAGAAAGTTCGTCACACTATCCATCCACTCCTCCCATGCAGCGTTCACCACGGTATGCATTTCATGTAGACTCGATCAGATGTATTACTGTGGGCTATTTTGTTGTTTGTGAATGTACTCAACTATTTCCATCAGGCCGTCTGGGGATATCCAAGTCCCACGTTTTTTATTGTTATGTTTTACGCATATCATGCCCCCAGGCACACAATACATCAATGTTGGCCGCGTGCCACAAAAAAGTCCCTTTCTGTGTTATGACCCTTATGGTTGCATGTGCATCGGAGTGAACACCCCTTGGGTCTTGAAGACCCCCCCTTCTCAACCATCATCGCTTCGCAAACTCCATCTTATTTCTCATTTATAGATGCGGGAACTTCGAAGGACCAATCAAAAACTGTAATAGCTTCAAAACCTAGCTGTACCTGTCTCTGTGGCTAATTATACATCGATACATGGGGGGGGGGGCACTCACAAACATGCCTCATGTGTAAGGCAATTGACCCCATAGCATTGAATTTCACAATACAGGTGGGTCAAAATAACTAATGAATTGATTTTCATGGAAAACAATTTGTGCTCTTCAAATTTGTCTGTAAAAAATACTTCTTATAATAGATTCACGCGTTCAAAAGTTAGTTGAGGAGGGTGAAATAATCCGATGTGAAAGAGCGAGCAAGTTCACAGCTATTGTAACCCAAAGAGTATTCTCGGATTTGCGTTCATCTTTGGGGTTTGCAGCATATACCCCTCCAATTAATTAAACATTTTTTGGAATAAATAGCAGGGAACTTTAGTATAACGAGTGTGCTCTTCCGTATAAAATGGGTGAATTTTTGCACACAAGTACTTTAGCATTGATTAATCCATAAAATTGATGGAAGCCTTTCCAACCCCCCTTAAATGGCCCCAGCTTGGTCAAGGTTATAACAGGGTCAAAAGTTAAAAATGTTCTGACTGTGTTAAAAAACACACCATGGTGTTTGTCTGTCCAAGGATTCCAAAAAGTTATAATTTACCCTATCTATGGCTTATAGTTCCGGAGTTTGGGATAAAAACTGTAAAATGGTGAAATCAATTTTGGGTGTGTTACATGTACATGATCAAAAGTTAAAAGTTGCTTTGATTCAGTAATATGTGGTGCAATTGTTTTCCTACTTAAAGGGTTGAATAAGTAATAGTTTGGCCTATCTGCTATGCTTATTTTCACGTTATCCAACAAAATAAGTCACGTCACGGGTCAATAGAATCTAATATCTGCCAATAGCTGTTTACCTTTTATTCGCCATTTTGGTTAAAACCAGACACTAAGATAGTCAAAATATCCTATATTTCATTCTATTAACTTAACCACATTTGAACCACAAACAAGGAAAAAAACGTAAACTCACAACCAGAGGAAATTTTTAACCAAAACTTAGCAACTTTTAATTTTTGACCCATGTACAAACCAAAAATTGACTTTTTTTTACCATTTTTACAGTTTTTACCCCAAATTCCTCCTAAACTATAAGTCCCAGGGAGTATAAACTATAATACCTTTTTGGAATCCTTGACCATACCAGACAAGTCATGGTGTGCTTTTCACAACACAATCGGGAAACATTTTAAAATTTACCCCTGTGGTAACATTGAAATCCAGCTGGGTGCCATGTAAGGGGTGTGGCAAGTGCTTCCATCAAATTTTTTAATGATTATCATGAATACACGGTACTTTGTACCAAAATTCACAATGATTTATCCGGATTTGCACCACTCACATAAGATCTGTTTTTTCACTACAGTCCTCCCACTAAAAGTTCATGTAAGACAGTGAGCGTAACCAGTGGTGGAGGGGGTGGGTTTGATGGAGGCTAAGGGCGAGTTCCCACTCAGAATTGCTTGCTCCCTCCCTGGCCCAAATAAGACCAGGAAATTATTTTTTCGTGACTGGTTACACACTGGCCTGGTAGACTATAAATGACTTCAGATATCAAAATAATATTGAATGAAGCAATATTTGACCTTGAAGCAATCAATTTGCAGAATTGCTTTTCAACTTGTTGATTCCACGAGTAAAACTTCGAATCCCTGTTATAGGCTTACATAACAGAGCAGCTTATAAGCACCAAACGGATAGACGTTTCATATAGTAGAAGTCCCATGGATGCGGATGAGGTAATTAAATTGATTTCGTCATTCTCTGTATATGTGCAGTAGCGCTTGACGGAATGATGGCATACCCTCCTTGCATCCTTGGGACTTCTATATTGAAACATCTACCCTAAAAGGTTCCATATAAATATATCGGGTAAATTTTATTGAATTTAGTCATCTACATTATCATTCAACACTTGTCCTGCTTAGCATTTGATCTACCGCGCCAAAGAAATTTTACGTGTTATCTATTTGAAGCCCTCCTTGTTGCAGAGTACTGAGTCTCAAGTGTATAGTCGGTGCTCAATTTGTTCGGGGTTCAAAAAATGGATACCTCACACCCAATACCTGTACCTTTGAATGTCCTGATCGTTTCAAAAAAATAAAATTCTTGTGCAGCTGATTAAACAGTTTTTTCTAATCCATGAATTAATTGATGAACTCCATAAAGGTTCATCATAAAAAAATCCCTCAGTTGGTGTACTTTGTTTTTGACTCGCCCTGTAATTTCCAAAATTACCAGTACCCACTCACCCTCCCTTTAAAAAACAAGTTTTGGTACTGTAGCTGAATGAACCTGCCGTGACCCTTTTTTTCTCAAAAGTGCACGCACCGATATAGCCCCTACTTTTTAGATACTGTTTTGCACATCGCCGTCATTTTTTGTAGTATGCCCCCGGGCATAACCTTATACATCAGTAATTTAAAATAAGGCCGAAGACTTTCAAATTTGATAGAAAGATGTTTAGAAAAGGAAATGCTTTGAATATAAACTGTAAGGCCCATTACAAAAGGTTATATTAACAACTGCACAGAGGAAAATGTATGTACAACAATACACAGCTATATGTATAAAAAGAACTCTAATAGTAATTACGTAATTTTTTAACCTAAATTAAGTATCAATTTTTAACCTAAATTAAGTAAATGTTACCTAAATTAAGTAAATTTAACCATAATAATGATAGAGTTTATTTTTTAACATAGTTATGTATTTTTTTCTCTCTGTGTATTAGAAACGTTTATCTATGAAATATTGAGGTAGATGTGGTGTTTTGACACGTAAAAGCACCCTGAAAATTGTCAAAGGCCCATTATAGCCAAAGAATAACGTTCTGCCCTACAACATATCTAAATTAGGCCTACTTTGCAAAAAAATAGTATTTGAATGAGTGTTACTTTCCACCTTCACTTCAAGATACCTATTGTTTAACATATCTTTGGAATATATACGGCCTTAAGTGTTAGAAATGACCACATATTGATAAATCACATGATAACGTACGTTAAACTCTATAAATAAAGTGAGAGCGAGAATGTGTTCAGAGGTGTTAATCACTAACACAGTTTTAAAATTCACGTGGAATTTACAGTAGTAATATGACTGTAAAAAACTAAAAATTTACAGTGTTTTGGCGGGGTAGTTTGGAAATGCCAAATTTAAAAAATAAAAAATTACTAAATTTTAAAAAATTATTACTCTTAAAATTTTATCAAATAACGAAACGTCAATATCATCATACACTATTATGACTTTTCAATTAAATGAATGAGCACTCAACTGTTATTGTGTGAATTACAATCTTGCAAATTGGTTGTGCACCTAACCATGCAGCACCACTTTTTAGGAACGAAAAACTGATTGTGAACTATTTTCCTGATGGCAGCGTTAAGTGGCATCGCGCTTGAGCATGCCGTAGGGTGGCTATGCGCGCGTTATATAATCGATTATTATTACATTATTATTAAATTTATACAGTCAAAAATGTAAATTTTAACAGTATTTCATATCTGGGCCAAAACAATAACGTAAAAAATACAACTTTCACAGGTTTTGACTGTTTCTATTTTTTACAACAAATTGTAAATTGCGAATACACGAAAAAAAAATAAGCAAGTCTACAAGATAAGTGTAACTAAAGTTGGGGAGGGTCGCCAGTTCTAATTTATTGGCTACACACACATTCCCAAGCGTCTTTAATAACTCTCCGAATACGTGAATCTTCTATGAGTTTTGATTGTTTTTACAGTATGCTACACACCATGTACAAAAGTATGGCCATTCAGAAAAAAATCATCATCACACACAAAATATTTCCCATTTCAAAGTGCCAACCAGCGTTTCTTCTCAACCACACATGAAGCATTGAATTTCAAAGTTGTGTTTTTCACACAAATGTTATTTCTCCCAATCCGGAGTGCGGAATAATTTTGATTGAATAGCCATGTTCCACATATTGAGGAAAAACTGGCCATCGATAACTTGCCGATTGCACCCCAGAAGGAATACAGCCACAGGAACGACACGAAAATTAATGAACTCCCGAGTATAGGCCGCTAAATGAAATTGACGGGTTTGTTAGGATTTTATTTACTCTAAATGTTTTACGGGAGAAAAGTGCCTGCTGTGTGGACCACAAAATGATATAACATTCATGTGAAAAACAGTGGTCTTTTAAAAAACGAAAAATTTTGAGACATCCGCATTACAAATTGAATGATAAATTCACGGGTTTGCGCCATCAATGCCCTGATACTTATTCACATTCCACTACCAACAGTATCATGTTCAACGGTTGAATAAAAAGTTCTTTTCAAGTTACCACGTGACCACTTTTTTGCCATTCAATTGTCCCGAGTCCAACAACGATGGACTTGCTCTCATCTTCCATTACGTTTCTCATTTCCGATCCACACCAGCACTGCACTTTTCTCCCTTATTTGTGGCGTTTCTTTCCTGTGTCTGTATTCTTTCTGGAGGATGTGCACTCGGGAAGCTATCTATCGCTAGCTCTTTTATTAGAAATAAATCCGCCATATTTAGGGAACCGTGGGCAATCAAATCTAAAATATTTTTTTTTCGCACTCTAGGATTCTGGGGAATAACAATTTGTTTGAAAAACACACAACTTTACATTCAATGCGTCATACGTAAGAACAGCTTGGTACCCTTTGAAATCATTTTGTAGATTATGTTTTTTTTCTATGTGCATACTTTTTTAACGTGGGTGTGTAACGCTTTTCCGCATTTTTTGGCAAAATTGGATGCCCGTATGATGATTAAAATGTCATAATATTTTGGGACCGTGCGGCGCTCCATTTGACCACTCACCGTTAATTTCTATTTGTCCCTTTTCCTCGCCAAAAGCCGATACATATCGGAAATGTTGGACATGACTTCTTCCCCTCCCCTCACCCCTTACCTCAAATTACCCAAGATGCATTGCTTGACGCATTGTACACATCATCGAGTTCAGTGGTGCACATTCTAAGCTATATCTGAGAAATAACAGAGGCGAGTTCCCCCTTTGGCCAAAATTTTGTGGCATCAGTGTTGTCACTTAACTGTTACCTTTTATATTTGTTGTGTAAGTGTTTTTAGCACTATAAATTAATCTACGTCAAGATATGTTCCACTGCAAATTAATATTATTTTTATAGTTGTAATGGGTGAAGGGTTATGTTATAATTTCTGGACCGAATAAAGTCATTCCAATTCGACCATCAAATAACGTAGGCCATCGTTCTGAATGCAAGTTTCCCTTTTAGGTTAGGCCCAACGGTTGTTCCAGCTATAATCAGCCTATCACATAACACGTGGTGGCTATAATAAAATAACATAGAATTAACACATAA
>JAMKCH010085040.1:0-79466 GCA_023653785.1 Ophioderma brevispina
AGCAAACCCGTACAATGAGTTTGAATGCTCATTACTTTGTTCTCTTCAAAAATCCTCGCGATAGGTCGCAAATCAGACACTTGGCCATGCAAATGTTTCCCACAAAACCCAAATATCTGCAAGAGAGCTTCGAGGATGCGACGAAAGAGCCCTACTCTTATTTACTCATAGACTTAAAGCCTAGTACCCCAGATAACTATCGCTTACGTACGAATATTCTACCCGGAGAGACGCCATTTGTCTATGTTCCTAAAAATTAGTCTTTATTAAAGTAGTGACATTTATTAAAAATAATCACTTTACATCATGTCGCGAACGCTGCAACAGCATGGTGACTTTTTGAAAGTTTTATCCAAATGTAATCCCCGACAACGCAATGCCATTATAAGAAATTCGGATGCGGGATTAGTTAAAACCATTGCCGAAATTGCTTTAAACACCATAAAGGGAAATGTACCCCTTACTCGTGCCCAGAAGAGTAAATTATCTAGACACAAGCGGACTCTTCGAGATCTGGCTAACAAACAGAAGTCTCTAAAGACTAAGAAGAAGTTACTCATACAACACGGTGGATTTTTGGGAGTTTTGCTTAAAGCGATTGTGCCTACCATTGCCAGTCTTCTCTTAAAGTAAACAGTTGTATCTGTAACCATGAACTTTGCTCGTAAGATGGCCGTTGTTCCTGTGGAAATGTTGGATCAACTTAAAGCTAGGGATCAACCATTATTTCAACCACCGACATACAAAAAAGTTTCAACTCTAGATACAGAATTGGCGTCTATTATGGAACGCGATGATATCAGCGACTTTGATAAAGCATTGATGTACGACCAGTCTTTGAATAAGTATTTAACTTTTCGCAAGCAAAGCCGTAAACCGTTGAAAGTTGACCTAGTCGAACGTGAAGTTAAAGATCAACCTCCTGGCGAACCAGAGCGCCTACAAGCCGAAGCAGTTGCCGAAGAACAGAGAGACGCTGACGCAATGACTATAGTGAACTCTATTCCGAAAACATATAGATCGCGCGCCCAGAGAGTAATGGATATCATTCTTCGTAATCCAGATGTGATTGAATGGAATAAGAACAATGAACTGATTTATATGAAAAAACGTATCGAGGGTTCCAATGTTATAGACTTACTCTACGATGTAATACGTTCCCAAGGACAAGGTTTTCAACCATCGGGTTGGCGGGAATTTTCGGCAGCATTAGCGCGCGTAAATATACCAGAATATTTGATAGGTAACCCTCAACGAAAACCAATGATACGTGAATTCAAACAACAAAGGGCTAGGGGTGAATTGGATGACAGCGAAATATTTCCACCCACGCCTCCTAAGGAATCCAAGAGAACGAAAAGGCGATACAGCGATCAAAAGCCCTCCCAAAAAACAGAAAGGGTCAAAACAAATGAGATGGGAACAGTTGTAAATGATAATAATATGAGTTGTAAATATTTTGTCAATATTTTGTATCATTATTGATATATTGAAATACGGTGTTTGAAAATCAGACTATTTCTATTCGACTATGTTTAAAGGTAGCAACTTTTGTGCGATATTAATTACTAAGGGTTTCGTTCTTATTGTCTAATAGTAGTAATGACAGTGTTGTAATAATAATTAATAGTGAAATGAGATAAATGTATGACTGCGATAGTGTGCATGTGTGTGTGCGTATGTGTGTTTGTGTGTGTGTGTGTGTGTGTGCGTGTGTGTGTGTGTCACTCCGTAAGAAAGTAATAAAGCAAACGTGAAGGCAAAAAAATTCAATTTGGATGAATACAGTTTATTAAAATTTAACTACATGTTATACACGATTACAGTTGTTATTTTATTACGAGTACAATAGCTTTTTTAGCCTTACTATTAGAGGTACACCTAGAGATTTCATATTTATATCAGATATCCCAAACAATCGAAAAGTACTAATTTGGCATAAATGCCTATAAATGTATTTAAAATATGTTATTTATTCCTCTTTATTTCTTTCTGTTAAGCGTAATTTACATTAGCCTTGTTGTTCACAATTGCGGTATTTCTATACCTAAATACCAAGTACGAAATCTATTTAGATTTGATCACATTTAAATGATTTCACTCTATACCTCGCAATCTCCAGATGTACCTTTAATTGTTCTTATTTACTTTTATTCTACCGGACAATCACGAATCCACAAATGCTTTAGCTATTTGTTGCACAATTATCTCCTCATCGTACACTTTAGCAGATACTCCAAATCTGCGATTAACAAAGTCATTGATCAAGCGATCGTTAAGCTCTTTATCGCGAGTAAACATATTCGTTATGTCCTTCAAAGTAACATTTCTACATCTATGCATTATATAAAACACGCAATATTGACCGCACGTGGTTGAGAACGGTCCTTGTAAAGGCACTCTATTGAAAATCCACCTTTTACAGTTTCTCTTTAAAAACTTGCCAAATGTTTGACTATATTGATCAGGATGATTACCGTATGAATCAAAAAATTCACCATCCCCTCTATGATTTATATACATTGCGACCCAATGTGATCCTGGTTTGGTAGAAGGATCTACATTCACGATACATGCTAATGGTATTTCTAATTTTGTGCGTGGTAATTTATCAGAAGCAAAAATTCCTATGAATTGAGATCTTGTTACTGGGTCACTCTTTAAAATGCTATGTAATTCAGCGGTATTCATGGTGATATTATGCTGAATGATCGTAGATGACGTTTCTGTTCTTGTCCACTTCTATCATGTTTTCGTGCTCTGCATAGATGATTACATTCACTGTTTCTGGTAGGGCGACAGCGAACGAGAGTTCTAATCTTATGGATCCGTTCTTTCGAAGCTGGAAGTGTGTGCTAGGTGAAAGGTCTGGGGTTAGGTCAAATCCCATAAGGGCATACCCCGATCTATACTCGTCTCTGTCGATGATACCTCCAAAGTCCTTGTACAACTTGTTCAAGCCCGAGTACAGAGTTTGATAGTTTAGGATGTACTCTCGTCCACCATCCGCGGTATATTTAGGGGTAAATGGACGTAATGGAATCTGTTGTCCGTCAACGTATACGCCACACTTGTTTAGAGAGAAGTTCTGAAAGTTGAAAGGATTTCTGGCGTAATCACCATTGAAACTGGTGTTTGATACCAGCCCGATGACTAGTCTCTTTGGAATCTGACCAGTGAACAGTCCTTCCTTGGTAATGGATAGATCGCCCGCTGGTACGGTGAAAGTTTTGATGTGTACCCTTGAGACTGGGTATTTCGCGGTGCCTTTCTCCAAAGCTTTTGCATGTGCTAGGACGATGCCTGGATTCAAAGTTACCCTTCTTAGTAGTAAGGAAGCTCCTACAATCTTCACTTTGTAAGCAGTATCAGCCTCCGACGTCATCAAGTTGAATGAATCTTTGGCTCTGTGTAGTTTAAATTTAAGGTCTACGTTGCTCAGTAGATACTTGCCCTGAAAGCAGACATCTGCATGAAGTGGCCCCGCCATGTCTATCACATTACTTCCAGCCGAAAAGGTGGCGCGCTTTGTCAGACCTCGGTTTCTGTTGGGTTCTGCCGCTCCGGGGTTGGCAACATCCATTTTACCGGCTGTATCTTTGTACATCAGAGCAGATGTGAACTGCGATTCTAGCGAGTCCTTGCCATAGTTCAACAGTGTTTCCAGGTAAGCTCGGTACCCGTACGTGCTACTTGATTGTGATACGAGAACACCATTCAGGGAGACATCCAATTGAGAGAATAAACTCTGCATGAACAGATTGACGGGACCTACGGCCTCGCCATCGTCTAAGTTGGTTCCATCCGGTTTTGTGATCTTGGCTTTGATCTGTAATATTGTACTAGATAGATCTACGTATTCATCAGTTCCATCTATTGCAAACTCTACGGGTGCTGTATCTGAGTTGAGGGTGGTGACCGGAAAGAATTCTGTCCACTTTCCCGACAAGATACTAGCTTGTGTCGGTGGGACCGTGAACAGGTCTAATTGCGATAAAGTACATTCGCAACTTTGATCATGAACGAAAGCCATAGGAGATGTTGAATATAAATTAGGGTATTGAATTAGTATCCAAAAATGTCTGGGAATCTTTTCTGCTTGCCGACTTTACGTCGAATGGTGCTCGAAGAGACACGTCTTCTTTTTATATTCGATCGTCCTTTAGACTGGTTTCTTCCACGTCTCCTCCCAACATGCATTGCACCACCCTTTTGACCAACTCTTGCCCTTGCAGACTGTATGGCTTTGGCTCCTAATTTCCGTCCTGCTTGTTTGACACGTCCTTTCACCGATGCCTTAATGTTTTTTCCGCTTAGTACATCCTCAAATATATCCGCTCCTGTTTGTAGAGCCGTCTTTCCGAGAGTTTGGGCACCTCGTTTTAAAAACGGTAATGCCGTTCGAAACAAGCCTCCCAACACATTTCCAAGACCGTATCCATATTGCTGCGTTCCATGATAAACAGGTATGCCAGTCCCAACTTGATTAAGATAATAATTATCGTAAAAAGACGATCGCTGATACGGATGACCTAACATCTTAGTTATTATTTAACACGGACCTTTGGCGAAAATGCAACTTAATTATAACAATTCCTGATTGAAAATGGACAACTTTTCCGAATCCGTCGCTTATATTGATTTCCAGCTCCTCAATGTCGTTAGTTTTAAGGGGAACGTAGTGAAGGTTGTTGTATGATTGTGTAATCACTTCACCTACATCGCTATGAGGTACAGGAATGGTCCTCAACAACGGAACATAGTCATCTCCAACAGCTGTAGAATGTATTATGTTTGTATACAAGTAAAATACATGCATACCCCTATTTACATCAATGGGATCTTCGCCATCTGCCATGTCGTGTATTTCTCTCACGTCTCTGAAACCTAATTGTTTGGCAAGGAATGGGTTAAACACCACGGCTAAATCCCCTTTAATTTCAACTCTACACCTTCTAGAGTAGTTTCGCTCTTTCAATTCTATTGGAGTTGTACCGGCTGTAGCTACTCTGCGCAGACCCTTGTTTATTTCGTGTACAAGCTGGCTATTGTCGTAAAAGCCTTCGGGAAGTTTGAAAATTTTGGCCACATGACCGGGGATATTGTCAGAATACACGACATCTGCTAGTTCCCTGCGCACGTTGTAGAAACTGTGTGTGTAAGTTATTTCTGTCAATGCCACTTCCCATCGTCCTTGCAGTTTCAATGGTATGGCTAATTTCGTTTTAAAGTTACCAGGCTTATTATTTGGAAAAAGTCTCAGGGAATTGTCGCTGGGTAGTGTGACGTAAAAATCCTGACTTGACATGTTGACCTTTTGGATTCAAATAGCTGGATTATCAATTATCGTGCTTTTTTATATCATACACCCAAGAATTAAATGTATCGTCATAACCTTTCCATTTGACAAGATACTGAACCCTACCATTTTTCTTTCTCTTCTTCAAAATCTTTTCGATTTGGTACAGGGCACCGGGCGCTTTCTTCACCCTTTGCAATTCAGTTTCGTAGAAAGTACCCTCTATGATTTCACCATTAAAATCTTTCAGCTTATACACTGGGGGTCTTCTTGCAAATCGGCTCTCTATCGTAAATATTTCATCCGAGAAATTTGGAAGATATCCTTTTTCAAATGTTCCTTTGCTCTTGGATATTCTTACTTGATCGCCAATGTCAAACTTGAATTGAACCAATTTTACTTGCGGGTCGTCATAAAGCGTGTGCCAAACTTCATTTTCATTATCCGCATTGACGGTGCTAGGTGCTCTTTTGATACTACTATGGTATGTATTATTGTAACTTTTCACCAATTTTGGAAGCACATCCAAATACTTCAGAGTCGTCTTTGCCGTGAAGAAACGATACATTTTGTTTTTCAGAGTTCGATTAAATCTCTCCACAATAGATGCCTTGGTTTCATTGCCAGTTGTAAAGAAATGAATGTCCTTTTCTCTGAGAAACGTCTGAAATTTCTTGTTTGTAAACTCGCTTCCTTTGTCAGTATGAACTTTGTCGGGCTTACGACCCGATGACAATATCGACTTGAAGGATTTGACAAGCGTCAAGCCAGTCTTGTCTTTGAGGGGTATGACCCAAGCAAATTTGGATAGTATGTCAATACATGTTAACAAATATTTGAAACCTCTATTGTATCGACTCAGTGAAGATAGATCGACTAAATCAAGTTGCCACTGTTCATCTATCGATGAAACTATGACCCTATTTCTTCTAAAATGTCTCCTTGGTTGCTTATGAAGAGTGTAAGTGTCTTGTTCGATGAGCCATGACTCGATCCCTTTAATAGTAGGTTTAACCCGACCGTCTCTTTTTACAGCTCTATACAGGGCTTGAATACCTCCATAGCTTGCTGGGTGTTCGGGATCGTAATATATTTCACGTAACACGGTGGACAGTTTGACCATTGTGAGAATAAATCTTATATTTTAACTCTATCACCTTCGACATTGTAGTGACAATTGTTCACAAATACACACACTTATATATGGTTTGTTTTCATTTCATAACGGTTTATTCGCCATTCTTAACTTCTCAGTCACACATTTTATTATTCATTCAATCATTATTTAATAATTAGAACCACGACAGGTAAATTCATAGATTTCCGACGGATTGTACACTTTTTCTAAATTATGTTTTAAATCCGTTCACTACAATAATCTTATTGTTATTATTTCACATTTAACAATTACTTAGGGCTAAACTAATGGATATATATATATATATATCTTCCAATGTTTGTACGGCTAAACATTCTAAACATATCTTGTTTGATGAAAGAAATTTAGGTACTATCTATGAAATCTCTGAGTCAACCTGCCTTAAACCAATACCACATAAACCCCGTCAAACATATGGATATCAAAGACATTTTCATCCAGAAATATTTACACTTTTCATCACTGTATGTGTTTAATATAATCGAAGAGGCAACTTGAAAATGGTAACATTTCATGCTGGTATCAACAACATTATCAACCACAGACGTGAATTTTTCTTCCGGTATATTTTTACACAATTCACCAATGTAAGTGAAAAAAGTTATGGTTCGAGTAACGTATTGTTCTTTAGTCTTAACATTACGGAATAATTCTTTAACTAGAAGTTCAATCCCTGAGTGATCGTGTAACAAACGTTCACTTTCCAAACTATCACACAGTTCTATCTCCGCTCCCACATCATCCGATACACGTCTTATAAGACGAAGCAATGTAGTGTCACTTCTCTCTGTGATTTTCTTAGTTCTGTACAATATCACGTCCAGAAGAATATCCTTAATCAGCTGTTGCGCTTGCTTTCGGTGTTCCATCTTCGCTCTCAGAGTCCGATATACTCAGATTTTGTAACTGTTCGACAATGTAGTTTATGTAATGTGTATTGCGTATGACTTGTAGGACGTTAGGCTCCGCCTTGAAGACAGCGAGTAAGATTTGATCCTCCGGGAGCAAATCTTGCAAACAACTTTGAAAGTCAGTCGCAAGCCACTCTGCTATGCACTCATTGAGCACCGCGTCTCTATCAATAACAGGTATGTGATCGCTTAATTGCAGGTGGGGCAGGCAGATTTCATAGATGGACTTGGTCTTTTCCAAATAGTTCTTGGCTACGTATTTAGCTGACGATACAAAAACACCGTCAATTTGGTCGGGTTTCGTGTTCTTCCAAGCCTCCGTTGCAAAATTAAAAGACTTGTCAATGTCTTTGGGGTCTGGAAAGTCAGTCTGATCACCGACGTCCTTGCAGCAGCTTAGAAAAGTCGTTTTCACAACGACTGACAGAAAACGAGTCAATATAAAGCGTAGCAGTCTTTGCATAGTTTGAACCACCTCTTCCTCCGACATCATATCGGGGTTATTCGCATTTCCAGATGCCATGGTACTTACTTTTTTAAGCCACGGTGTATGAAACCAATACGTTCGAGTCAATCACGATAAATGAAACATTCATATACAAATCATCTTTATAAAGACGTGCGGTCTATTTATAAATCATGACGTCAATGGTTTTAACCAATCACGGAATACATATATTGTCAACGCAGTTTAAGATGTGTTCACCGCGTGTGTAATAGCCCCCAAGCTCTTCTTCAAGACATTGAATTCATCCAATGTTAAACAGACACCTCGCTTCGTTGGATACCAGTTACCTTTCGGGCATTTCCGGAAGTGACTGCGTACGTGAATGTAAGTCTTCCCTCTGAATGGCTTCACTACTACATGTACGGAGTTTTCGGGATCTTTGCTCAGCCGCGTGCGATACAATTCACGGTCGCCCGTTGATTTACTTTGCATGTCTGCGTCCTGCTTTTGATCATCACCATCTTCAACCGTTGTCAAATTAGCCTGCCGGATACCTCCCGATGTACTGGCATAATGCGGGGCTAAATCATTCTCGAGGTATGTTTGACTGTCTATTACGGTGACATTATCGAAAGTATCTTTCTTATTTTCACAATTGAAACTGTAATTTCCGCAGAACTCCATACTGTTACAGACTATTTTATTTGTGAAAATCAACGTTACAGCTTGTAAAGTCAAAACGATGTGTTGTCTTCCCAAAGCACTCCTTTTTATATATTAAAGTATAGGTCCCCTATTGACCATACCTGTTGAAACCAGTTTTGGAATTCAGCTGTCATTGTATCGATACTTATATTTAGATGATGACATCACAAGCACATGCACATATACTCGTCAAATCTTGCGCAACAATCTCTTTTCCAAAAGAACCACTTTAATCCGCGCAGAAAGAACACACACTCTCCATAAATCGGATACATAGACCGTTAACCCTTGCGCGTCAAAATTTGTGTTCAACCAATTCTGTCGAATTTCACGTAGCAAACTATCCACGTCTAGTAAACGCGTATCCATACCTAATTTGTGTGAGTCTCCAGAAAATCATACAACACGATTCTATCACTTCTCCTCAGATTCGGGCGAACCAAAAGGCGCGAGAATGTTCTCAGGTTCCATACATTCATTCTGATCTTGACTCCCGTGCTTTGTCAAACACCCATTAAACAGATTCTTACAACTTCGATAAATTTCTAGTATTAACCCTCCGGTACACAGTATCTCAACAGTTCTGTGTTGACTGTCCATCTATAAATGTTTTAAAAATAACGAATACTCCTCAGGACATAATCTTTAAACCAATGACCGTGAACAGGAGTTAAATAAGTAATCTGGTACATGCGCAATGGTTTAGACGTTTCTATTGCACTTGTTTCGTATTACATCATTTCATTTTGTCCCCACCCCCAAAACCGTAACCAACAACCATCAGACACAAAAAAAATAACGGCCAAGTCTAACCACAATTTATACGACATAGGGCAACGGAACAAAGCGCATCCAATCTATTATACGCCAGACGCTAGTCCGTTCTTCACCTGCTGCCACTTCCTGTTTCACAAGGACGACTTCCGGTGATTTTGCGCGGTCAAAGTTCAATTTTGTTACCCAATTATACCCTAATAGTCGTCACATACAAAACCAGATATGCTGAAGACAAGAATTGTTATCATACTTCAACCATGTGTCAGTTAGTGCAAGTATTGGCTGTTTTCACGGAACCTTTTAAGAATTTAGAATGTCTTGAAAACTACCTACCCGAAAATTTTTTGGGCCGAGAAGAAAATAGCACGCTTGATATTTTGACCAAGCTCAACAGTGTGTGTGTTTGTCCTTTTTTTGTCAACGACGGTTTATACCATTATTATTCAGTTATGCAGCCACATGTCATGCAATTATAGTCACTAAGCTCATTAAACAGCAAGTTAAACTAAATGTGATTTAGATACACAATGAAAGATTAAACTAACCCAATACGAAGGAAGCGCGCACTGTTGTTTGTGGTTTCAAGTTCCTCTTTTAACCTTGATATTTAATGGATTTAAAAGTTTGACACATTGTTTGCAATGAGGCCATTTTCCTCAAGTTGCATTGAAGTCCCATGTAATTTCGTATCAATTCCAGGGGCAGTATCTAATGGAAATCTTAAAAAAAACGAAGACTACCTGGAGTTTGAATTTGATTGAAGTTCATACTGCTCTCTGGAAAGTTCATATTAGGAAATTACATCCACACCACTCCCTCCCAAAATCTATACTATAACAAATTTATAATACAAAGGTATATACACAAATAGTAAATACCAGGTAGCATTTACAGTAAAAATTGGTTTTAAGATTGACAGTGTGAGTTTAACAACAAATAAACAAGTTGATTAACTTGGGAGGTCTAGTACTAATAGTCTGGTTGATGGACCTGTCCCATGTTTCTTTAAAGTCAGGCTCTACGCCATGCGCTTTGTATCCCATGTAATTCCTACTTATCATTCCCAGAGGGCAGTATAGAACTTCAATCAAACTTCACTCCAGTTAAAGTCCCTCGTTTAATTATTCATTTGGCCTTTCGCCAACCGATCCAACAAACACCGCTTCTTCTCCAAACCCACATCTGCAATCAATCCCAGTCTTCATCCTATCCTCAACTTCACCACCACACATTGCGCCATCTTGCTCTCTCTTGGCTCTCTCATCTGTCTTCCTCGAAATCCCCTCTCATTTTGCTCAGACAAGAACCATGTCCCTCGCTCCCATAACAGCATCACTGATCTGCCACAAACTCTTAACACTATACCTTTCATCTTCAAAAGATATCTTTTCCCCAAATACCTCACTCTCAGCTGTACACCACCCCATTTTCCACCACCCCCCTAACCCTGTCCCCCAGGTCAGGGCGGCGCCAGGGTAAAATATAGGAGGGCGGAAAACATCATGGGGGGGCGAAACAGTACAAATGACTCATTTTTGGTTAAAAACCCCTATTTTTTGCGCAAAAGACCCGTTTTTTTCCTAAATTTTGAAATCTCGGGAGGCGGCTGCCCTCCTTGCCACCCCCCTGGCGCCGCCCCTGTTCCCCAGGTAATGTGAACTCCTTCACCGATTCCACCTCATCACACACTTTTCTCCTGTTCCACCTCCCTCCAGCACTTCTCCCGCTCTTCACACATAAATCTCTTGCCATACTTGGTGTCACTCTCTTCACTTTATGCATCTCCCCTGGATCCATTTCCCACATTTTCTCACACACACATGAACTTTGCTTTTACCCTCTTCCCACACACGCCACATATGGGTCTACCTTTACTCACTACCCACCTCCCTCCTCCACCCTCCACCCTGCTCACCAGCACTTTTGTCTTCCCAAGGTTTAACTTCAGCTCAAAAAAAGCTTCTCCCATTTTTCCAAACTTTCTCCACATCGCCTCCATGTCTCGCACATTAACCAAGCCTCAGCATACCGCATCTCACTCAATCAATCTTCGTTTGCACTCTCTGTGACTACAAATCAATCACAGTTGAAAATAGCAAAATCTATGGCGAAAGTACAGAACCCTCATCTCAAATTTCGACAAATCAGACCCACTCTAACTCTTGCTTGCGCCGTCATACCACTCCCTCATGCTATAACCATCGCTTCTGTATAACCTCTCTTTCCTCAATCGCCCATGTCCACACTTTCCTTGGTACTCTATCAACTGCCTTCTCCAATTCTACAAAAGCTCTTATACCTGACTTTATACGCCTTCCGTCCCCCGATTTTTCCTCATATCCTGAATATGCATCTTTCGTCTTTCTCACTACACCTCCTTCACCTCTTCATTCCACCACCCAACACCCCGATATCTCTCCTGCCTCTCCTCCTTTCGTTTTTTTCCCCACACCTTTCATCACATGCCCTGTAACAAACCCGCCCTTCTTTAAAGCACCCCAACAAATCTGACACATCAGACCCCACAATAGCTCCATCCCCACTCCTCGTCTCAAAATTCTTTCTGGCTCTTCTTCTTTGCATTCATCTTCCATACTTTCCTTTCCGCTCTCCGCACTACCTCCGAATCCACCTTTTCACACCTTCCAACCTTCCTCTATCCATATCTCACCACGTTTTTTTCGCCCTTACCACCCACTAACACAAAATCATCTCTGTCTCCATTTCCCTCCCCCTGAGCTACAACGTCACTCTTTCCTTTTTGTCCTCTTTCTGAACCACGTATTCGCTACAACACAATAACTACTCTTTTTAAAAATCACTAAACGCCACACATTCTTCCTTCCAATTCCTCTGGGGCCGGGTTAGCGCAGTGGGTCTTCCCTCGCTTTCCAAATTGTGGTCTCCATGTTTTTTCGATCCTCGGTTGGGCCTGCGATTGTCCATGTGCATTTGGTTTCAGTCCCCATACTCGGCCTCGCAGGTTTTCTCCCTCCGGTACTTACTCCCTCCGGTTTCCTCCTCCTGCTTCTAAAACTGGGCTTTCTTTCCCTAATGTGAATTTGAAAAATAAAGTGAAATGAAATGACACGTAATGTTGATGTTTGTTTAAATACTAATACCTCCTTCCTCCAGATTCATCTCCCCAAACCCATTTCCTTTCCTCCCGCGAACCCGTTCAAAACCTTTGCCTCCTTTTCCCCACATGCCCATTGAAATCACCACCCACAGACCAATTCACCAACAGCTTTGCAATGATGATTTGCTGTTTCCTTTAGGTACTTTTGTCACTATAAACTACCCAAATGTGAAAACCAGTGCAAAATTTTTTATTTGAAGCATGTATTCACTACAATAAGTTTGCAACAGTGCAAGTGACAAACTCTTGCATTTCCTCCCATCTTCTTCTGATTATATGTAGTACCTATTTTGGAGGTGTTTGGGGGCAAATAAGTATCATACAAAAGCTTAGAATCTAAGAATCGATCCCGTTCTGTTCATTATTTATGAAGGAACAACAATATAAAGGCCTAAAGATAGATAACATTTGTCATGGAAATCACTTATGCCAATAGAAGAGGATTGCATGTTAGAAACTGCAAATTAACCTGTGTAACAGTGATCATTTCACTAAATCCATTTTGCCTGTTTTAGCAAAGCTAAGGGAGCAGACGTTAAAAAAATCTTGAATATTCTTGTGTGGGTTAGTGTCACAAAAAGCCCAAACAATATAACGAGGAACTCAGTATTGTGGTACAAATCCCATACCCGAAATGTTCTTCTAACCATATGCCCTCAAATGTGCTCATGTACTACGTAAGTATGTCCTGCAGTTTTTTATAATGTGTGGGAAAAGATGTCCTGCAAGTTGTGTATAATGTGTGGGAATAAGATTTTCCTGCAAGTTTTATGTGTGGGAATTCACTATACCACCTCCTCTTGCCTATACCCAATGGTGGGGGGGGGGCTTGAGTCAATCCCCACAATTCATCATTTTTTATAATGTGTTGGGAATTCCTCTACCGCCTCTTGTCCTACCCATTGGTGCATGAGTCAATCCCCCAATGCATCAGTTTTGGAAAATGTCATCCGCATAAGTGGTCCATGATCTGAAATGTCTTGTGGTCCTAAACTTTTGCGAATGCATTTTATCCCTAAGTGCTGACATGTTGTTTGGGTAACATACAGAGTGGTGACATTGCAATGCTTAATGGGATTGGTTCAAAACACCCTCTGTGTCCTAACCTATCGCAAGGTCAGTTTAGAGGTGAAAATGTCCCCTAAGTCCTATAACTATTATGGTTAGAAAGTTTACTGATGTGCAAAGCGATTGTCAACAATTTCTTTGTCTTTGCATATCTAATTTGATATCCAATTTTTCCCTCTCTCCCTCTTCTTAGGCAATTCTGGCTATTTTAAAAATGCTTCTTCTGCCCAGTTAATTTTGATTCTCTAAGTCAACTACTTTAGTTTGGCGGCATGGGCTGTTCTAATGGTGGGTACAACATCTACTGTGCTAATTCTCCGATGGAAACATCCAGATTGGCACCGCCCCATCAAGGTATTTTTTCTACGTGGTTCTTATTTCATTCAACATACTGTAGATACATTGCTCTATTGCTTTCAACCCTTACCCCCATAGTTTCTTATTTCAGTCCCTGAAAGACCCATATTTTCTCTGTTGTCACGCCAAGAGACCTAAGCTTTTCACACTGATCCGGTGACGCTCCCCTTTTGCGATCAATTGGCCTCTGTAGATTTGCAAACCAGCCACCAATTCATTATCATACTTCCCAACTCTGACATCATAATCGCTGTTGAGCTTCCTCAAATACAGCACACATGCATCCACTACATTCACTACTTATGTAAGAGGCTATTCGCCATTTTGAATTTTTCTTATTCTTCCGTTCTTTCACAACAGAAAACACAAATTTCTATTCGCAAACAAACCGAGTGGAAAAGTCATATCATTTAAAAGATGGCATTGTACCTCAGCATTTAAAAGTCAACAATAACACTGCCATACAATGCCTTAGAAGTATTTCTTGAGCAGCCAAGCTCATTAAATCCTTCTCTTGGAAAGCTTTTTACATCATAACTAAGGTGTTACTGTGCGTGCGTGTCTAGTATTCACTAAAACGGCTGCGCTAGTCTTA
This sequence comes from Ophioderma brevispina, assembly GCA_023653785.1. Taxonomy (NCBI): domain Eukaryota; kingdom Metazoa; phylum Echinodermata; class Ophiuroidea; order Amphilepidida; family Ophiodermatidae; genus Ophioderma; species Ophioderma brevispina. Next base: position 14,459 of record JAMKCH010085040.1, read on the forward strand.
AAAAACGGCGATCGATTGCAAAAGTGGATTGATCACCTGCTCAGTGTGAAAAGCCTTACTATTGACTGTGGAACTTTTACTTCAAATGTGTGGTATTCATACAGAACATTTTTTCAAACCTTATTAGAAACTGAAAATGCAAATTTTATTGGTTTGTCACCAGCCCATCCCAACTTTCAATACTTTGTTACAAATAAACCTCCTTTTGTGATATGCCTTCTATCATTGATGGGGCCTATGTTGTATTTAAACAATTAACCCAGGTCAAAATTCCAGTTGATCCCAGGTGAACTGGTTTCAACTGGAACCAGTTGAAATCCAGTTGATCCCAGTTGAATATCCAGTTGATTCTGTGATGGAAAATGGAACAATTTTCAACTAGGTTTTTACTGACCAGTTGAACTCAGTTAAGACCAGTTACAAACAGTTAAAAACAGTTGAACCAGTTAGTTCCGTCACGGAAAATGGAACAACTTTCAACTGGGATCAACTGGAATTTTGACCTGGGAAATCTGTACCTCTTTGTTACTTGAACAAATACACCCCTGAAGCTGATCTTGTTGTAAATCAGCCAGTCAGGTTTATGTTCATAATAGCATTTTTGGACGGATTGCGTAGCAAAATCCGGCTTATGAAATGGCAATGTCTGGATGTATGTAAGTACGTATGTGTGTGTGTCTGGACACAAAAAAGGTCAACATTTTGCCATAACTTTTTTTCCAGATGAGCTAAGGTAGCCAAACTTAGGTATATTGTTGGAGGGCACAAGCCCCTACTATACTCTGAGTAATAATTGTTTGAACTGATTCGAACAATTTGCTGCATGTGTGCGTGAAGGTCGCACTACTGTAGACAGCGCGTAAACACAATGATTAAAATAGACACGCGATACGCCCGTGTACAGGTCGCACACGCCGGTACTGCGTACGCTTAGTTCAAACAATTATTACGGTGACTATAACCATGTAATCTATTCCCCCAGGGTCATCCCCTGGGTCTGACGGGGTGGGGAAATGTCAAAAAAGGTCAACATTTCCCCAAAAAGGCCAACATTTTGCCATAACTTTTTTCCAGATGAGCTAGAGTAGCCAAACTTAGGTATATTGTAGGAGGGCACAAGCCCCTACTAACCATGTAATTCATTCCCTCAGGGTCCTCCCCTGGGCCTGACAGGGGGTGGGGAAATGTCAAAAAAGGTCAAGATTTCACAAAAAGGTAAACATTTTGCCATAACTTTTCTAGGTGAACTAGAGTAGCCAAGCTTAGATATATTGTAGGAGGACACAAGCCCCTACTAACCATGTCATTCATTCCCCCTAGGGTCCTCCCCTGGGTCTGACAGGGGGTGGAGAAATGTCAAAAAGTCAACATTTCCCCCAAAAGGTCAACATTTTACCATAACTTTTTTCTAGATGAGCTAGAGTAGCCAAACTTGGTTATATTGTAGGAGGGCACAAGCCCTTACTAACCATATAATTTATTCTCCCAGGTCCTCCCCTGGGTCTGACAGGGGGTGGTGGAATGTAAAAAAAGTCAACATTTCCATTTTAGTCTTTAGACCTATGCCTCTGATAAGCTCCTAGGCGACCACCTAACTGCTCGATATGGAGTTTTGTTGAGGTTTGGGTCCAACAGTCCACTTAGTTTCAAGTGCCTTCTATGCAGGCAGACTGGCTTATGGACTTTTTTGTCTCCACCTTCTTACATCAAGTATAGACTATAAAATTTTATAGACCTATGCCTCTCTGATAAGCTCCTAGGCAACCACTTTACTGCCCAATATGGAGTTTTGTTGAGGTTTGGTCCAACAGTCCACTTAGCTTCAAGTGCCTTCCATGCAGGCAGACTGGCTTATCAACTAAAAAAAGGAAATTTCAGGGGTGCTGCCCCTTCGACCCCCGGCTGTGGTTACCCCGCTCGCTCCATGGGTGACCACAAGTTTTCAGTGTTTTTTGAGAAGAGTGACTGGCATCACTGATGCAATAGTCTGCCTGTATTGGAGGTACTTGAAGCTCACTTATGAACTATACATACACAATGTACACCCATATTATTCAACACCCCAGAGCTGCACATACCCTAGGGAGAAAAAGCAATCCGTCCATACCGCCATTGGCGGTTTAAGTAAGTAAAAGTAGTAAAACCAAAGTTTTAAATCCGGTTTTGTCCCCGTCAATGGGGGTGGCCGGATACAGCTCACACTCAGCAATACTGCTGTGAGAGGATTTATTGGAGCAAAAGATAATTGACCGGATGCCCTTCCTGACGCCAATCCACAGTTTTCGGCGGTGGGCCTAGCCTTTGGGCAACTATGCCCACCATCAGTACAAGGCAGCATGTGCTGGATGGCCGCCAAGCTCTCCAGAGCTGACGGCCTTGTAGGTAGATCTTCTTTTTCATTCTACCAGGGTAACCAGCTACCCTCCCCATCAGATTTCCAATAGAAAATCAATGGGGGTGACGGTTTAGCCGCCGACAACTCGGCCCTGGGACAGGTAGTAGGGGTTACCAGGATACCAGTAGCAGGCCCTACTAAAAAGAAACCTGACCTGACCTACAGATTTTTTTCCGTATTAGATCAATGTTACTAGAAGATTTTGACCCCTGATTTGTGCTGTGTTATGATTAAACTGCTTTTATCACAGTGTTTGATAGGCCTTTTTGCTGTAATTTATCTGTTTATGGGCAGATGATGAACTTTTCATGTGAAATTTTAGCACACATGCAATGCTAATGCTATAAAAATTAACTTTGATCCAAAAGCTGAGACACACATGAGCATAAATATTTAGCACAGACTGAATAGAAAAAAGTGCTGATTTGGGCTTAATCATTTCAAGTGAGGGCTAATGTATATAAAATCTTAACAACCATACAAAAATATCAATTTTGAAAAAAATGAGGGTGCATTTTTCAAATGTGCCAATGTCTCTTTAAAGCTGCAACAAGAGATTTAAAATAACATGTGTTCCTAAAAATGTGAAAATTATGATTTTTGCACTGGTGTAAAGCTCTCTATCAAAAATATCCCCATCTGAAAGGATTTTAAAAGTTTCTTTGGTACAAAATTTGTGAAATTTTGAATTTCCTATAGGAGCAAATACAAAATTCAGTTTGTGTTTCCTTTTGAAATATAAGCATATAAAAATCACCTTTTATTTTCATTTTTATTTATTTCTGTAGCCAAGTAGAAGGTAGGGAATCAATTGTCTAATCTATATGAAGTCACTATATATTACAGAAAATAGGGATGACTTGAAATCTCTCATTGCACCTTTAAGCAGTAGCAGTGTTGAGCTTCCATCCCAGCCTTTCAAACTTTCTTTTAAGACATGTAATTTCTTGCTGTCACTTTTCTTTTCAGGTTCCTCTTATTCTTCCCGTCATTGTCTTTGTTGCTTCCATCTACCTCGTTGTTGCCCCCATCATTAATGAACCTGCAATTGAGTTCCTCTATGCAGCACTGTTTATCCTTGCTGGTCTGCTGTTCTATGTGCCATTTGTCTACAAAAAGTATCACCCTAAGTTTATGGGTAAGTAATATTTTAAACAGTTCTAAGATTTAAAGGATTTTGCCTGTCCTTCCTTTCAATGTGTGTTAGAGGAGGCTTAAGTATGGTAGAGAGATCCGCCCTACCTGCACTTGTCTAGCTAGCAAACCTCTCTCTCGATTGCTTTGACAGCGGACTCAAACCTTTCTTGGTCCAAAATTTTTAGATATGCTGTCATAGCCCCCACGGAGGGTTTTGCATCGGGTTGTCCATCGTCGACGATGGTTCGACCCATCTGCTTCTGAAGGGTATGTTTTTCTCAACCCCCTCCAGTGGCGGGGGCAGGGGGGACACATGCCTCCCCCGACTGTGATGTTCTGTCAGTACATAATGGTCCGTCGGTACATTTGTCTAAGAAGCTATAAGCTGTTGTTTTAAGGGCGTGGTGCATGATACAAAATACAGAGAGCTTCATAGCAATTGGTTACTAACAACTGATTTTTGAGGCAACGGTAAAACAATTTGTGAGCCAGGAAAAAATTGTTTGTCAGTACAATACACATGTCGGTACATTCACAAATGTGTGCCCCCTCGTCAACAAAATCCTGTCTATGCCACTGACCAAGGAGTTTTACTCTGTCTTTCGCTGTCTCCTGCAGTATCACAGTTCCCCGGGTAGGGTCAGGCTACTTTTTCAGCATGATTCTTACAGAATATGCTACTTCTACCTTCAGTATGCCATCTGCTTGTGGGGCCGCCTGTGGATCTTCGTTCGGGCCCTGGAGTTTAGCGTTTATCTGGCTCTTCTTTTGGGTCTCAAACGTTAGTCCTGTTTTTGGTAAATAATACTCAAAAATTGGTGGCCATCTTGAAAAACAAAAAAGGGCATAACTCCAAGTGAGGTTACTGAGCAATTTTGATGCAGTTTCTGATTTTCATCTCCACCTGAGAGTCTCCTTAAAGAGACATGAAGGAGATTTTCCAGGAAAAAGCGCCCCCGATTTTTTCTCGAACCCCGGTTTTTTATTTACCTAATTTGGAATTCTTACCAATAGTATTAGATCCACCTGAAGTGAAATAAGCCAAATACGCTGACGAAAGTACCGGCCGTCTTGTGTAATAAAAATGGAGCTTATGATTTAGTAGTTTCGCACGCAGTCAAAGCATGGTTTTCTATGGGGGAACGACTACGATAGCAGGCACGTTTCAAAACAACGTTTGCGGTTTTTCTTTGCAAGAACCGTTTGTCCCAATAAATAAACCGTCACAGCGTTCTTGGTAGGTGGTTTCCAACCGATCCAGTTAAATTTGAGAGAATTTGTAATCCTAAAACATCTCCTCCTGTCAATTTAACAGTGAATCTTGTTTAAAGAACTGGGTTTATGGGAAGTTGGTTTGCCCGCATTTGGTCTGCAAATAGACTTGCAGATATATTTTCAAAAGGGCCTAAATCCAATCCACTTCCCACAGAAAGAAAACAAATACATTGAAAACCGTTCCAACAGCAGAGTAAAACTATGTGGTTTGGTGGCTTCTCCATGTGGGATCTTTCATTGCCAAACAAAATTGTGTGAACATGTGTTAAAGTAGGAAGTGATTATTTGAAATTCATAACTTATGTTGATGCTCGTACCAATCAAATCTTTTGTACATAAATATACCGCACCTACAACTCGGGTCATTGATATCTCACAATGACCTCGATTTGTAATGTCATACGCGCAACAATTACTCGCTTTTGTGACGTTTCAAGACACCATATTTCAAATTTGAATAAATAGGGCCTGAACATGGATATTATTTTTCTTGATAGAGCCTAGCGGTGAAAATAAAATGGCGAGAGCCATGATTTTGATGAATTCTATCAAAACAACATGCTAGTACACCTCCTAATATTATCATACCAAGGCAACCATGGGTAGCTATGGGTAACAGAACAGTATACAAATTACAACACCCCTGAATGGATGAAAATTCATGCGAAATTACACTCTCAAACCCGGCCTCAACTCGCCATGCCCATTTACCGTTACGCAGTCATCTCTCAATCATATCATACAATATTGTCATAGCGCTCTTTGGTTCTCTACGTTCGCAATATAATTTCTGTGATTATACAATTTAAACTAACGCGGACAAATCATTACGTATTTATTGACACTTTTGAAGTAAAGCCAGAGGGGGATCCGGGAGGGGTGATTTTAAGTGTTTTTTGCTTGTGAACGGCATGCATGCATGTCCACGGTTCATCGTAGCACCGCCCTCGCTGTACTGCCACAACGGCATATATATAAAACCTGATAATTTGAAAAGTAAACAGAGTCATGCAGTGGCACGAATGCATGCCGTGGGCTGGACCCCATAACGTTGCGAAAGGTGAAGTGTAACCTCAACTCAGCTGTTTTAATTTAATCAATACTATTTTACAACAAAAACAACTAGAATTTTGGGGTTTTCGGCTTTCGTGCACGCTAATTCAAAGAATATAAGCTGTGGGCCGCCCCATGACCCCCCCTTTGACCCTGGCATGTGACCATTTGAATCTCATCAACAGATGAGGGATTCTCATGGTGCACCATGACAGAAGTGGTTTCCAATTTGAACTTCAGTTTTCTTTATATCAATTTTACATTTTTGCCCATTTTTCAACTTACCTCACATGACCTTTGACCTTTCAAACATGACCTTTGACCTCATCAACATATGAGGGATACCATTGGGCACCTATGACAGAAGTTTTGGTTCCAATTGAAGTTAAACTTTTCAATTGAGGTCAATTTAAAAAAAACTTAATTAATAACAATTTTTGACACACACAAACACCATAAAAAACTAAGCAATTTTTGACACCACCACACACATACATACACCGCACAACGGATTGCTAAGTGGTCCGGCCAGCTATGCTGGCAGCCCCACAAAACTCAATAAAATCAACAACAATCAAAAAAACACACCCTCGGGACCTCCGCACTCCAAATAGTCTTGACTATAGCCTGACACTGACAGTATTACGCAATGTATTATGCATGAGTGCGTGAACTGGCTGGGGATCCCCCAAATCATACCCATTGGATGTGCATGAACCTCTCTTGACGTTACAAACGTAACTATTGTATTCAAAATCTCGATTATGTTATTTAATTGTCGCCTAAGTTAAAATTATACGAGGCCCTCTTGAACCCGGAAATAAAGTTATGTCCGAAAGCTCGAAAGGAAAAATCACGCGAGTGCACGAGGAACCAGGCCAGGGTTTTATTACTACAAGTTGTGGTTATGTCATGGGGCGACTATCTTGTTTACAAGTGTTTGGTTAAGTCCTGAGTTGCCCCTTAGGCTAGGCTAGTTTTCCATCTTTAATTTAGGTTCAAAGTAGGTCTAATTATATAAATAATGGTGATGTATTCTTTTTGCTTGAACACGGCAAATCGGCAATACATGGTTTATTTATGATTAGGCCTAACAGACATGCACAGCACATCATCATGATCATGTCGACATTGACCCGTCATTGACGAACCCGCAGCACAACAAACTCACCTTTTAAACTACGAAGTGAAGCACATATCCGCTGTATCATACGACGAATTTGCTTGTGTGGTGTACTCGCTTGGCCAAAATTGAATTTTGTAATATATTCCATGATTCTGACATGCTTAGCGGTCGAAGGCATTCATTCATGCATTTGGTAAGCCTACCATCATGACATGGTCCTGACATGGCTGACAGTGTGTCCTGTGCTGTCAGGGCGCTCCAATGCACAGGTCACTTACACTGGAAAATACCCTATTACTTGATTATCTGACCTCACACAGATCGTTTCCAAACAACAATATGTATTATTGATAGTAAACATCCAGCAATCCTATGGACACAGTAGAACACGTTTATTACGTGTCAATTTTCTCGTCTCAAAATCCCGGTAACCAGCGGTGCCCCGTAACAAAGAATACAATCTGCTTGTAGAGCATAAACTTGCGATTGTATCCAAAGCGCGCTGTGATTGGTCAAATGTTGTGGTCAACCTTCATGACGTATGGGGTAAATACCTGTACTCGAGCAGATCTATTCCTTTTTTGAGTAGGTGAGATATAGGGGTTTCAGCAAAAAAAAATAATGATGCATTGAACTGAATTTGGTAGGGAATTTTCTGGCAGAAAATCCTTAGAAAATAACAAGTTTTGAGTACAGTTACAGTTTGAATGGTTACAACCTTGCAGTACTGTTTTGACGCCCCCCTCGGGAAACTTCCTCGAACCAAAACAATACCTCCGATCCAAACCAATCACCCCAAAACTTACTGCGCGTTTTAACCCTAAGAGAGCGGCATAGCACTTGGTTTACAACAACTGGTTATTAAAGGGTCCCAGTACCACTACTATCCATTGATGCGACGGTAACAATTTTGGTGAAAATTGTTTGTCGGTACGAACCCATGTGTCGGTACATTCACAAATGTTGCCCCCCGTCAACAAATCCTGTCCTATGCCACTGCCAAGGAGTTTACTCTCTGTCTTTCGCTGTCTCTACAGTAATCGCAGTTCCCCGGGTAGGGTCAGGCTACTTTTTCGGCATGATTCTTACCGATATTCTACTTCTAATCTACATACAAATTTGATCCTAAAAAAAATCTCCTCTCCTCCTGTCCTTTAACGGAATCTTGTTTAAAGAACGTGGTTTTATGGGAAAGTTGTTGGCCCGCATTTGTCTGGCAAATAACTTGCAGATATTATTTCCAAAAGGGACCTAAATCCACTTCAACACAGAAAGAAAACAACTACATTGAAAACCTTTCCAACACGAGTAAACCTAATGTGGTTGTGGGGCTTCTACGTGTGGGATCTTTCATTGACAACAAAATGTGTGAATTGTTAAAGTTGAAGTGACTTATATTTGAAGAAAAAAAATGATTCTCTCAGACCTATGAAAAGTGGATTTAGGCCCTTTTGTAAATCATCTCTTCACAGTTCTTACTTTCCCAAAACTCTTCTCAGGACAACTGAAGTCAGTTCAAGTGTAACTTTGAAAAATTAAACATAAGTTTGGCGAAGTGCAACATGACACAAGCTATGGAATACTGATGATGAAGAGCAAGATTGCAACCTTGCAACTTATGAGCATGTGAATGTTTGGAGGTTTTTCAAGTAAGTGAAAAAAAGAAAAACCAATTTATACATGTCATTTTTGGAATTGACCGTTGATGTCTAAAAACACAAAACTAAAAAAAAAATTAAAACGTACAATTTTTTGGTAATTGGACCTTTGATGGTCTAAAAAGCACACCTCATAACTGGTTGACATCCAGTACTTGTGACTTAAGGCATAATTGATGGTCAATTTTGAAGAATAAAATGGATGTATACATTTTGGTGTTTTTTGAGGCAGTCACTGGAAAATTAATTATGTGCTCCTTAACAAAGCTATGTGAACACTTGTATATATTTTGTTTTCTTTTATTGATTGCAGATTACATCACTGTCTGTTTACACGTCTTCTTTGAAAAGGGTCGCTCCCTCAAGTTATGTCGTACCGGAGTAAACCGAGAGAGATTCCTTGAGCAATAACAATACAAAGGAAATATCTGCTCTGAATTGTATTTCTGCAGAAGAACAGTAGAGAAGACACACTGAATCATGCCAATGGTTCAGAAAGTGGACACATTGTGTCCCAGACATGCAATCTGATTGGCTTATGCAACCCATTTTCCGTGGGCACAGGTAGACAATTTTCTACCTGCAAATATTGATGATTTTCCCTCCCTTGTTTTGTAAATTAAAACACTCCAATGTGGTAAACATGAATGCAAACTGTACAGATATGGATAATAAATGCAAACTTGTTGAGTTATCAGTCATAATGTGGGATGTGATTTGGGGAGGCTTTCCTTCCCGTCACCCCTCCTTTTGTGACAAAGTGAACTTGGTGGCTCTAAAACTGTTACAACCACCAGAAAGCCACCCCTCATTTTGATTACTGGTGGAAAGATTTTTCATTTACGTACTCAAAAGGTGAAGAAAACATCTTATATAGGTTTTCTGATGAAAAGCCTATTTTCTGTGTACCTAAAATTAATCAGTTTGCAATTTCCTGAATGATGTATGCCCCATGCACACTGCCCTCTTATCCCATGTTGGTTGAAAGTAAAATTCATGTGAATAAGAAGATATATTAGCACATGGGCTGAGTATCTATCAAGGGAAACCGGTCTGTCTCTGCACAATTCCTTTATGTACTTGGATCTGGTAAGCATCAGACTCGTGGCCACAGTTGGTAACAAAAGTTGTTACGCTATCTGTCAGCAAACCATTATTGTGATCTCAACTAAGACAACAAGCACCAAGACCACAACAGCTGACAACTACTCATCCAATCGTGATCTAGGATTTTAATATTGAAATTATACATTCTTGTTCAGGGATGCCAAGTCAACGCAACACCGCGATTCTATAAATGTAAACATCACAACTTTCCTCTACGCTATTATCTCTGCTTGTGTAAATGTGTACCCGCAGAATATGTAAAGGGGAATTGTGGTATGGGCCAGAAGAGTTTCTCTGTGAAAACAATTCCTAGTAGTTGGCATATGAGGACATTTGAAGACAAAATTCTCACTTCCCCTTCGGTACACATAGTGGTTACAACTAATTATGCGTCACCAACTGTAAGTGTTTTGGACATAAAAGTTTGGATATTACAAGATTTCATATATTTTGCCAGAGGCAACCCTCTGCCATCCTCATACACATAGTCATTCATAACACAGCAGACGTATTGACAAGAGCCTGATTATATGTATGATATGTGAACATACTGTAAATACCACAGATAAACATTGTCAGATATCTATTAACATGTTGAAACTGTGTTTCTATCAATCTATGTCTGTATAAATCCAACAAATTGTACATTTTTGTAACATGGAAAGTGTAACATCTATTATCCATCCATCATATCGTTGTACCTATTGTCCATCATCCAATGTTTCAGATTATGGATATGATGAAATGTGCTTCCAATACGAATGTGCATTGGAACGTGTGTACTTTGATTGGGTGTGGCCAAGGAGAAGAGATCCTTTTTATGTTTCTACTATGGTCTTAGTAGATCCATTCTAACCAATAGTTATTTATTCATGTTTAATATCATACTGTGAAATTTCCCAGACAAGACAAGTCTCTTTCTTCATACTGATTTTCTTAAAAGATGAAGGTTATATCATCTATTGAAATGGTTTCTTTTCTGTACTACGTCAGGCATATTGTGTATAATTTATCTTATTTTTAGAGACCAAATACAGAACATATTTTAACTTCATGAATTTTTTATTTTTACAATTTAACAAGCACATTATTTTAAGAAAGTCAGTTTGGACCTATAGAATATAGGAATTTTGTGTGTAAATTGAGATGTTTTTATGATAAGGAAACATAATGAGACAATTAGTTCTAGTGTGATTTTATAGCAATCGTGGTATAAATATGCAAAATAAAATGGATTGGCACAAAATGGTGGGAATTATAATCAGTGTATTTTTATGAACAAAAAACCGGTTATGAAGCTGTAAGAGTCTGTTGTAAACATTATAATCATTATGTGCCCCCTATTTGTATATTAATCCTTCTTGGAAGTTCACAAAATCAGTGGAAAAGGAGTAAAAATGCATGCTCAGAACAATGGTAAGTTTATATCAAAGCTTACAATTGTCTATTATTATTTTGGGTTGTTGGTAATGTAGATGTAATTTAATGGTGATAAAATGATACCGTAAGAGTCAGAATTTCAATCCGTTAGAAATCTTCAAAGGTGTAACACCCATATTTTTGGGGGAAAATTTCAACCTTGCAGAGAAATTACTCCAACACTCATTTTTTGACTCCTTAATTTTGTTTTCTTTTTTTCTTCCCCCAGTTTTTCCCGCCTCCCCCCCGCTCCATAAGAAAATTAATGGATTTTGGCAAAATCAGGGGTCCATAATTTGTTAAAAAATCTCAAAATTTTGGAACTTTTGCCCCCCCCTCCCAAATTTCACCTTTTACGCCAAAAAAAATACTCCCCCTCCCCAAAAAAACTTTGCCTCCCAGAAAAAGAAGTCTATCAATATTAGCACCATTAGTAAATTGGTGTTGCAATATGCATTATTAGCTTCAAACCATCAGAACCACAAGTTTGTTTCCCAAAATCTTGGTGGTGTGTGAGCAAGTGCCAGGCTCCCATAGCAAAGTATGAACACAAATACACTAAATTAAAAAATCGTCAAACACCTTTAATTTTGGAATTGTGCGTCACTTAACAATTAATTATTACTGTTCTGCATGAAAAAGACCGTAAAATGTTATAAGCTGCCATTTCATTCATCAAGATTGGTATTTTTGTGAACAGGGTAATGATTATTCACTGCAGTGGCGTCACCGAGGGCAGTGTCCAGAGGGGGGCCAAATTCCAAGCTCAGGCCTGCCAAAGGTGGCGAAATTCCCAAGTCGTCCCGCCAAGGGGCAAATTTGTAAGTCGAATTTTTGCTTTCACTTTAAGATCCGCAATTGACTATTGCATTGCTTAGCCACGGAAATTGCCAAATTTACGTTATTTTGCCCAAATTAGGCTGAATTGGTCAAAATTTCCCCAAAGAAGAGGGATGAAATGCATTTTCGGTTCATACCGTCCCACTTTTTCAAGCCAAAGGGGCAACTTGCTTCCCACCCCCACTTGGTACGCCACTGATGCAACTTTCATTAATTCTATGCAAGGGGTAACCTAACCCTATATCCACTCAATCCCTGACATTAACTTCCTGGGCACTACCATGTCTGATACAATCTCTCTGATTTGGCTCATTACAGACACAAATAAGAATAGCCCACTGAGTCAACCAATCAAAATAGTGCTTTATAGATGTCTGTATAAACCTAAACCATCCCAGCATCTTTCATTAATCTCTGATTTGCTCATTACATATATTACCTGCCAAAATACCATCACAATAGTGCTTAGATGCTGATAGAAGGCACATAGGCCCAGGGGTAGCTATAACCATAAACCCTAACTTACTCTAACACTAGAGTTATGTTCAACCTAAACATAATCCCTAAAGTGAAACCCTGTGCATACCATTAACGACTGTGCAGAGATATTAAAGTCTCTGGATCCTGTACTGTACTAAATAATGTCAGTACTTGTAAAAAAATGGGGTATTCAGCTTATTCACTTACAGGGTACTTTATCACAGAGACAATAAAAAGTAATCTGGATCCTGACTACTTTTTTTAATAAAAATGTCAATAATGAAACAAAAAAAATGTGTGTATTACTTATTCTCTTACAGGGTACTCTTTATCACGAGACATGAAAAGTATCTGGTTCCTGCTACTTATTTCTAAATATTGTCATAATTGAAAAAAAGTTGTTTTTCAGCTTATTCGCTTACAGGGTACTTTATAACAACAATTGCCATGCAACAAACAAAACTTAAACCAAAAATGGGAGCATAGTCTGTTCATACTTGAAAGAAAATTACTGATAGTGTCCCTTTAAAGTCCAACACACCATGAAATTATGATTACAATACATACTCAAATATAAGCTGGTGACCTTAGGAAATGAACAGAATAAAGTTTCGATTTTTATCTGTCTTTAGTAAAGCTTTGGGGCTTAAAAACTTCAAGATTTATGTTTTTCCTGTATTTCAATACAGCCAAAAAAGCTCCCAATTGCCTTAGTATAATGCATGACGTCATTTCGGTATCACCGATCACGTAATCAGTGCAAAAATGTAAACACTGTACATCTCGAGTCATTGTTATTAACAATCTGCCGCCATTTCTGTATTATTAACATTGTTATTTACAATTAAGAAGAGACTGAAGACGAGAAAGTTTGTTGGTACTTGGTGCTATGTTTTTCGGGGATTAATATTGTGAAACACCTCTAGACTTACCACTTCAAGGGAGGTGTGTGACCCGGGGAACCGGTGCACACGCGGCCGTCAGTGGACTGAGTGGTGGTTGAGTGTGTATTCATGGCGTGGCAATCATGCAACACCACCAGACTCTGGAAAGTTATTTCTGTGCCTTTCATGAGTCTTTTACACCTTAATATGTGCAAATACATGTTTAATGTGTAGGAATGTTTGTAGATGTCTGCTTATCATGAATTACAGTTTATTTGACCGGTGGCGGTCATGAACTAGTCAGTTGCTGCTCAAATTCGTATTTCTCTCTGCCTGGCATGGCTTGCTTTGTATGGTAATGGCAAACTAGCTATTCAACGATCCCAACGTTTTTTATAATTGTTTGTACACATTTTAGACCTAGCAAATTCATATTAAATCCAAAACGGGGGAAAGGAAGAAACGAGGTTCCCGCAAAAACTGCTACATGATTATACTTGGAGGCTGTACATAGATTGAACGGCAAAATTGTACGTATAATTTGGTAAAACGGCCGTAGAAGCGCTGACATGAGCTGATAACATGAACCACCCAGCGCGTGGGATTTACCCTGATATAACTGGTCAGTGTTTGTGCTAACTACTTTCATTTCAAGAATATTTTCTGCACATCATTTCATGGCCACGATTCTTGTTAATAAATGATTTGGTCTGAAAGTTGGAATTGTAATTTAACAAACCCCAAGGACTGAGAAAAAAACAACGAGTTATGCCCGGTAAGACCACTCCACAAGAACGTGAGCTCCGTACGGTGTATTATCTGTTTGTTTCAGAACAAACGGCGTGAATCGGGACAGAGGCAAAGGTCACACACTCAATTGTGGTCGTATTTTTGAGGGGTGAGGTTAGAAAAAAATCCATTTTCACTTTGTTAATAAAGCTCTAAATGTTAAAACATCCATGGCGGATGTATGTACAACAATCCTCTGAGTGCAAAAAAAGGGCCGAAGAAATTAAGCATATTTAATGGTCAAAATGAACATAAAGGTTTAAACTTATGTAAATCTGCTGATATTTGGTCAAATTGATCCCGGAAAAATTACGGATGCCGTGACAACTGTCAGGGGTTTTTTGGCAAGTAAGCTCATTCCCCCCCTACAAATCAATCAGCGAGAAGCGAATCACAGCGATTCAGCCCCAAACCTGAGACTAGAATAGGCCTACTAAAAGGTACTCTAGTCTCAGCCCAAACAGACATCAAAAACAACGCAGTGCGTCATCACGAAATATTGGTTCCATCCTAGATTTACGTGTAGCTGCACATTTTTGATTCGCTCATGCTGTTCATTATTCACGATTGCTCGCTTAATACAAGTCATAATAAATTTCTAATTGTTTATTTGTCCCCCTCGCACAAATAACAATTAATATGTACTTATTAAGATTGATACCGATCAAATTAATTTACCTCTCAATAAAAATTATGTTGGGATTTCTTTTTCACAACTGTTCAAAATGCTTGGCACCTTATATACGCTGTGTGTATTCATCACCCCACGGTATCCCCGGTACGTATAACCTTCGTTGTCCACTCCGGGGTATTTCCTTACCGGGAAATACCCCGGCTAGCTCTTCGCTAGCCCGGGTATTCCCCGACGATGAATCTTCCCAATTCTGATCTCATCTGCATATTTTAGACTCGGGGCTTGTACGCTCACACTTATTTGGTTTGAAGATGAAAGATCTACGAAACTGATTCCGAACCAGTTGTGCGTGCGATTAGTATTGTATGATCCCCGACATGACTTATTGACCTGATACTTTCATGACGTCACAGGCATGCGCCCAATTGAAGAATTTCATTTATTTATAGGGGGGTCAGGAAATAGTCTTTTCAGTGTAATTGTGACTTCCTTAGCAGTTTGGGAATAAACTTATGTTCTCGTTTTGTTTATATCAAAAGCTTTCTATTGATATATAATCATAATTTCATGGTGTGTGGACTTTAAAATGATGTATATTTGGTGGGTATTTTGTCGTATTTGTTGACTAGTTTCGTGCACCTAATGGCTAGCACCATTACATACAATGCAATGTGTAAGTTGCCCTTGTGTTTGTACTGATAACTGTCGAAGCATGTACAGCTTCAGTATAAAATGTTGAAGAGACTATTTAAGCAATAGTCCATGATTCCTTCCTGAGAAATGTAAAAGAAAGGTAAAAATAGTCTCATACAAAGAACGTGGGAGCATACCAGGAGAACAGCATTTGCAAACACCAAGCTTTGTCATTCTGGAGTGTGCCATTTCTGGCCTGTGGGTGGTGCCAAAATTCACGATTCGGTGCCAAAATCACAAGATTTTGGCCAAAATCGGCATTTGAAGGCCAAAATCTCCAATTTTGGAATTTGTCACCCCCAACTTTCACACTTTTGCCCTCCATTTACACCCCTCCCCCCAGAACAGAAGTCTGGGCGGCCGCCACTGACCCAGGCCTGGCCGAGGATTTGACTCGCGACCTCTGGGTAAGGAGGCGATCCCGCTACCCCCCCCGATAACTATATTTTGCTCCTGAAAAAGGAGGCATGTCCCTCAGCAAACTTGTGCAAATTTAAACTTCCAAGTGCCAAAAAAGTTATAAAATAACAAGAGCTCAGTGAAAAATCATCATTATGGCAAGACTTTAGATAATTAAACCATTTTTGAAGGAGCCTAACAACAAATACAACTTTGTCAAATCTCAACATTGAAAAGAACCAAGGCATGTGTCATATGGACTAATGGCCTATTGCTTTTAAAAACCCTAATATTTTTGTAAAAAAGGGATAATTTATCCCAGTCCAGCACCTTTCGGACTATTGATGAATAGTACATCACAAAGACCTACAATACCAGACTGAAATATTTAGTATGAACAAGCATATTGTTTGGAAACTTGGTTGAGTGTTGATTTACAAACTCAATCAATTTACTATTCACATTGATCATTTACCATGTATATAGGAGGTTGTCATTAACGGTAATGTAAGATTTGGGACATATCAATTGTTGTTACTTTGATGCAAATATGGGGCTTCTGTGATGTATCAGGACCACGGAAATAACTTACTAAGTGATCACATGAGGCATGGGAGTACAATGGTAGTTATAGTTAATCAGGAGGTCACGCCAACATGGGTCATTTCTTGTTCACAAGAAAGCAATTAAATCGCGTTAACCTCAATAGACTGGTCAAAAAGACAATCTGAAAAAGTTCATGATTTGAGGCCTAAAATAACCGATTTATTATTAAATAATGTATATTGTTGTTGAAAAATATCAGCTACATACCGAAAGTTGGGCTAATATGATGTGAAAGGTGTGTGCTTTGAATTGGGGGTTTTAAAACAAAGTATTAAAAGCATGGGATTGAGATTTGAAACTGCAGATGTGGCAGGGAATGTGGAACAATAGTAGGTGTGTGTGCTATTTTAATGTGCAAGTTTTGCCAAAGATCTCGTGTCCAACCAATTTTCAAGTTGAATAATAGTAATTGTGACCTGTGATGGCTGGTAATATTGGCTTAACATTATGATGCTTGCATGTCTTATAATGGACAAAAATACTTTTGCTTAAGTCAAGGTCAGTGGTCTGGGTAAAGTTCACGGGAGCTATTGTCAAAATTTTGGTTGATACAAATTAGGTTTCATTTCCATACAGGTAGATGTGCTTTAACAGACTTGGTTCCCTGCAATCACCTACAATGCATCCATCACAAGGTCAAAGCTGGTGCCAGTTTGTGATTCACACAAGAGTACAGACTAGGTGATCCTGTTAAGATGGATGACGTGTGTGATTTTGTATCTGTTAGGTGATGAAATGTATAATCCACTGCAACAATGGAATAACAAGCCTGTGAACTTTTAAACTTGGGTAGGGTGGGAGACTGGGTGACTTCTGCGGCTCTTTAGTTTGCATCCAGAATCTGCATATTACTGAAATTAATGGCTATATATGCATACAAAAGTCATTATTCCAATGTAGGAAACCAATGGAACAAGTTTAAATCGGGGGGGGGGGGGGGGGGGGGGGGGGGGGGGGTGGAATCTACCAGGGGGGACCAATCACATATGGACAGGGGGGACAATCAAATATGAAATTGGAATGGGTGTGTAAGGCTGGTGATTTGAAACCAGTGGGCATTTTCGTGACAGAGGACTCAAAAAAATAGGGGTTTTTGGGTGCGAGAAGCCAAAATGCCCCAAATAAGCTGGTTTTCGGGTGACACAAATTTGCAAAAATTTTCCTAAAATGGGGGGGGTTTTTAGAAAAATGTTGCAAAATTTCACCCAAATAGGGTGCTTTTAGTGAACATTTCAAAATTTTCCCCAAAATAGGGGTCTTTGGGTGACACCTTTGTGGTCCAATTTGAAAAATTATGGGGTCGTTGGGTGACATTTCAAAAGATATGGGGTTTTGGGTGACGCGATGCTGAAATGGGGGTCTTAACAGCCTTACCTGCGCGTCACTTCCAAGATGGCAGTTGCCCCCGAGGATATTACCCAGTGCTGTGTAGTTTGCATAAAGATGTTCTACATGTTACTTAATACTAATGACTAATGTGCAATAGGGAGATACCTTATCCTGTTCTCTGCAAATGACCAAAATCTCGGTCAGCTGATCTTTGTCTTTTTTTTGGGATTAGGCAGAAAAATACCAAAATACTCTCAAGGTTTTGTGATGCATAACACTACATGTATTTGGCCTTTGATAAAAAACCACTGCAACTAATATGGATTTATGAATGGTGACACAAAAAGAGGTCTTATATAGATAGAGAGGCAAAACAGTTACTTTAATCTTTAGAAATTCACCGTCTCGCATGTTTGCCGACCACAAAGAAAAACATAGAGTACAACAAGAGAAAGCAAAGGCTGCCTCCGCGTCTTCCACATACTGTGGTGCCGCTTTTTTGCATAAACACTAATCGGTAGTGATACAATTAATGTATGTGTTAGAGGGGGCCGGTTGTTTTGTGTTAATAATAGTTGTACCTGGATCATTGTGCTCGATGACTCTTTTCTCATAATGCAATGCGCGCTTAGGTGAAAAGATGTATCATTGAGGCGGTTTATTGTAATCAGACGACTGATGTGTCTTTTCATCGTTGTATGGCCCATGGGTAGGACAAAATAAACCACCCATGAACCCAAATCCAAACAACTGATTATTTTGTCGGATGTTGTATCGGACTTGACTTATGTGTGTATACAAGCGCCCAAACTAATAATTATTCCGTTGCCAATATTCAAAATGTCAGCGCCCAGCACAGACGACTTGTTTTTAAATGGGTTTCACCCCCTTGGTTGAACGCCCAGTGAATTTGCTTGTCGTGATAAATCATTGTTAGTTGTGGTTTACAAAGGCATAGTGTTATGCAACATACTACTTGGGATATTGTGTCATATACCAACCTAGAGTCAAAAAGAACTGTCATGTAGGAATAGCCATATTCTTTGGCCCCGACTGGAAATTTGTCAGCACTTAATTATACATGGCATAATTCTTTTTTTTTTAAAGTAAAAACATCTTTTGTAAATTCTGAACTGAAACTAGATTACATTATATGATTTTTGGGAAAAGTCATAATTCAATCAGACATTATTCTAAATTTGGCACGGTCTTTTGTTTTTGGTTGTAGAGGATGCAGGGCGGTCAGGGTGTCTTTTCACAAGCAATAATAATCAAATAAACTTCGCCACAAATGTGTGGTAAGTTTATCAATTGAAGACAGCCAAAATCCTGACAAGAAGAGGCGTCGAAGCCTTGGATCATCTCCAAGACTTCTGCTAGTCAACAGCATTTAATTGATAAGTACACTGCACCCAAGAACAGGCTTGACAATGGACGCAGCCCCTAGAAGAGAAAGAGTCAAGAAATGCCCAATTTCTGAAATATCACCTCATTGGGCAGAGGTTATAGGTCTGTCTCATATTCCCGATTGTGCACCTTAGATGACAAGGATTGGCCAGGGAATAGATAGCACTCTGTCCTCCAAAATAGGGAAGGATCAAATAAACAGCTATGGAAACAAAACATGGATGGTGATGTGGTCAAATGATGCAGAAATAACAAAAACAGAGTTACAACAAAACAAAGTATCAGTTTGTAAATTGAACATTGTGAAAAAAAAAAAAAAAAATTTTTTTAAAATAATCAATAAGTGAGAAAAGTTGTATGTGAATTGTAAAAAATGGAATTGATGCAGTATATCAATACTATATTATAGATAAAAAAACTTTATGGTAAATCCATAGACATAAATGAAGTTTTATTTAGAATGTTGCATAAGAACTGTAAATAGTTAGAAATCCCGTAGCAATACACATAGTTAACTTCGTGTAAAAATAGTCAAAAGTATGTTTTAATCTGTACACACAGGAATAAAATATAGCTTTGAATATTCATGTTGTACTGGATAAGATGGTCCAGATTTTTATTACACCGGATATACTGAAATATATGGAACTGTCCATTAAGATAAGATATGGATAGACAGAACAACGTCACCTATCATTTATTATTGAAGTTATACTAAAGAGATTGGATATTGTTTTATATTCATTATGATATCCAAAACAACAGCATAATTGCTTAGAATGTAATGAGCACATGGGGACTGTGAATTTTGACTTGGAAGATTGGAATGTTGTGTAGTCACATTGCTCTTTTAAGTTGATGTCACACATCCAAATGGAAGAGCCCCCTCATCTGAACAGCTTTTCCTCAGCTGAATAAATCCGACATCACCGAAAACCCTTACCATATGAACTTGTGGTGGCATATGCAAAGACAGATATCTTTGTTACCAAATGTTATACTGCTATATCTAGTACCAATTAAACCAGAGGTCTGATTCTTAAGTATCTGCTTTTAACGGCATGCTACATCTTAGTTTATCTTAATCTCCTATTGCTCTTTGGATGGTTTGCCATTTGCGTAGAAACCTTCAAACTGGTGGTAGCCTATAAGTGGGAAGCATTTGCACAAGAGTTGGATTCTCTCTGCACAAAAACCAATGACCTTGCAAGAGGTGAATGCATTATGTAAAAATCATCAATCTGAAAAAGATGTGGTAAACCCCTCTGCACGTGTGAGATCTGGTCCCAATGTTATGTCCAGCAGGACCATAAGGAGAGGATTATATCATAAAGGCGGAGCTATTCACTATCTTCTACGTTCATTCGCTAACTATGATGTTTTAATGCCAATCCTTAACCCCAAGATAAAATAATATGTGAAGTAATGAAAGTAAAAATTTTCGCCTGGAGTGGGGATCGAACCATGATTTTCGAGAAGGATTACAAGACGAGCCACCCAGATGCACAGCCCACACGAAGTCCAAAGCTAGGCTCGAAACTCCTCTTTTGTAAGCTAAAAACCTATTAACGGAATAAAGCGCACACATAATCATGGATAGTGACCGCTATGAGCCGCGTTGAAAATATCTGGTCCAGGACCATATCTTTGGCCAAAAAACCTCTTATCGTGTGCCCTCCATCTCTCTCAAAGGTATAAGAAGCCAGGCCCAGGTGGAGTGTTTGCTAGCAAATATTGTTAATTGAGGCTGCTCCTATACAAGTGCTCACAAAATCTTGCATTTGATTTCAAACTACTGTAAATACTCTTGAGATTCAATATTAGAATGAACACTTACCGAGTTCTCTAAAGATACCAAGAGTTGATAAGGAGAACAAAAAAAAGCTAATTTTGTGTAGTCATTGCTACATATGTTAGGAATTGATCTGTAATGAAATGAGATTCAAGGTCCTCAGACTTCATTTGTAGGTTGAGAAAAACATCCCTTCAAAGTTATTGTCAAAATTGCCAAAAATTCCCCATCTGATTATCATTGCAAAATTTAAAATCCAAAGAAACATGTCACAAATTCATTTGAGATGATCAACATGTTTGCCAGATTTTCAATTTTAGCACACCAAAATGCGTCATAGAATCTACTCGTTTTTTTAAATAGAGATTTTGAAGTGTTATTTGCCCACCCCCTATATGATTGTGACAATTTTCTTGGGGCCAGCATAATTAATAGTAATAGACCAAGATTACTGAAATGTCTCAAATGTTGATGCATTTTATAAGCACCATATTATTATTATGGGGGTTAGTTACAACATGAGAAAATGGGACCAAAGTCGAGGGTGCCATTTGTTGTGAGCAACGTGTGGCAATGAATTAGATTTTGAACAAGGTTGTCACTACTTTAGTAAAGGGTCATAAGGCAACAACAAAAAATGGCCACGTGTTTTTGACTATCACTTTTCAAAGGAAATTTGTGATGAAAAAGCATGGGAGGAGAAAACTATTGAAACTATTTTATTGCCGGTGGCCTTCCATGTTAAGTGTTATTGTTGTCAAATGATGCAAACTCCCTTACAAAGTTACTATAGTAGATTGTGCTGATAGTTAGGATGGCATAACCTTTATTAGGGCAGGGGGATTAAGATTAATGGAGGAAGGGGCAGGGAGGGGAGGTTTATTACAAATAATACAACAGTTCCAAGTTCAAGCAAATATGTCTGTTCATATGACCAAAAGAGTATATGCGTGCAAGCAAAACTCCGAGACAAAACTACAAACGCAATGCATAATAGTGTAAGATGTGTGGCCGGCAGGTGGAATTGCATGGCATCAGAATTGTCCATCCAAAATTTGAACAGGGGATAGTGGCCGGTGATGTTTTTTCTTTGCAAATTGGCCAGTCTTTTAACATACAAAAATCATTTGTAATCGGATTAAACGCTGGCACAAGTCACGGCCCTATTCCATGCATTCGACATAAAACTTTTCTTGCTGCCCCTCAGCGGGAAATCTATTATAGACAGTAGGAGGATACTGTTTACACCGATTGGTAACACATTATGATACGGTATAGATGAAAATAAAAACGTTCAGAACTCCAAATGATCTAGATAAATTTGATAGACATTCAATTGTTGTATGTGATGAATGCTTTCTTTGGTTCAGCTGAACAGCAGTCTTTTAACAGTACCCATATTAAATATTGTCATTATGATTGCAGTTTTATTAAAGCGATAGTGTGATCAAATTATTAATTTGAAAAAAGCAATTTTATCGTCAAGTGTAAAGGAGGAAATCTACAAAAATGATAGTTCCTGTTCTTACTTAATTGTGATTTCTTATAAAAGAGTAACACTGTTTTAACAAGTACGTTTTCAAAAATAATGGTAAAAATTAAAAGGGATTCTCTTTCACAAGAGAAACTAAATATTGGCGCCTGGTCTTATTGGCCATGGAATTAGTTACACAGCCACAGTTCTAGTAGAAAAGGCCACTAATATTACTTCTTGATCAACATATATGAAGTTTCTTTTTGTGTGTCCCAGTATTGTCCCGTAACAGTTGCATTGGAACCATTTGGTATTTAAAAAATTCCTTACATTACAATCATCAATAATCCTGAATGTACATTTCATTGTTGATTTCACACCACCAAATAAATTGCCATTGGTTTATGCACATAATGGCCCTAATTAAAAATGTAAAAATTTCTCATTAATTGACAGTGAAGCATCACTTAAAATATGCATTACCTAGGGACTGCTAGACCTCTGAATCCCATTCAGCAAGAAGAAATCCATAAGTTGACCAAGATTTTTCAAGTTAATGAAGCATGAGACAATTATAAGGTTTTGATCCTCTCTAAAACTGTGGCTTATAGTCGAAATTCCTATGGGATGGGTGTTAAAATGTAGATGTATTGTTATTGTGTTTTTTGTATTAAAAAATGTACTGTAATTACTCAGTTAGAAAGCCTCAAGAATTCTATGTTGATATCGTGCTGATTTTCGCTTTAAATTAAAATAATTTCTAACGCAAAATATGGCACAGGAAGTCCACTTTTTACCATTTTTAAATATTAACTTAGAACCCTGTCCTTTTTTGACCTTTTTCCAAACACTTTTTCGCAGAGGTGCCCAGACCAGATCTATTTAGTGGTGTGGAATATGTTCTCATAAGTATTGATAACAAACAGCCTGTAGGGACTTAAACTGCAAACAGTGGTTAATCATGCAAGGAAGGAAAGGATGACATTGGTAAACCTGGAAAATTTATATGATTTATTTTCAGATCAAAAAAAAAAAAAAAAAAAAAAAAAAATGTTTCATTTCAAGGGTGTATTCCAAAAACTGCTGTAGATAATGGGTATTGTAAACCCACAAACAATGTGAAGAATGGTACAGGGGTCAGTTCCTGTAAGAATAAAATGGACAACAATTGAAATTAATGTGGTGTTATATTTCGTGTACTATGTCTCATCTTTTAAACAGGTAGAATACAATAATAGACCCGATGCACAATACAATTATCAACATGTAATTTATATTCCAAATCGTGATTTGCCCCAGATGGGAAATAACAAGAATATAAATTGCCATCTTGAACAAATTTTGCACATTCCTGAATTTTTAAGATCAGGTGGCCTGGTATTGTAGTCAGGGAATTGCATCTCTTGCACAAACGCAATGCGTGTGTATGTACTCTTCCTTGAGTCAGGATTTTTTTTCCCCTTTTGGCCATGGCAGGTAGTGCCAGATTTAATGCGCATGTGAGTTACACCCGCGATTATCAACATTCTGCAAAGATTTTTAAAGGGTCCCAGGAAA
Source organism: Ophioderma brevispina (assembly GCA_023653785.1). Classification (NCBI taxonomy): domain Eukaryota; kingdom Metazoa; phylum Echinodermata; class Ophiuroidea; order Amphilepidida; family Ophiodermatidae; genus Ophioderma; species Ophioderma brevispina. The sequence goes on from JAMKCH010085040.1 coordinate 38,513, forward strand.
TGAGATGATAAACTACTACAAATCTTTACGGGACATTCCATTCCAATAAACAGGGCAAGAAATAAGAATACACTACCAGTGACATTATTAGTGAAACTATTGATTTTCAGTCAATGCCATGAATAGATTCACACCAGTCACCTGGAATTTTCTATAACTCTCTGAAAAATCAATAGTTTCACTAATGATGTCATCACCAACCCAAATATTGAATGCTTTCTTGTCCCTCCTTGTAGACTTGACACAAACCACATCAATTCTATTTGCATTTCCTGGGACCTTTAATGCTGCGGCCACCGAATATCGCACTGATGTTACTGACTGGAGGAATATAAATGCACTATAGCATTGCTGCCTCTTGCTTAAAGGGACACAATGGCATGAAAACATTTTCAGACATAATGAAATAGACCCTCACTGAAATCACTTCCACAAGTTTGAAAAAATGACGTTTACATTCTGTAAAAACAGCAAGAGTTCGGTAGACGTTTCATATAGAAGTCCCATGGATGCAAATGAGGTATTACAATTGATTCTGTCATGCGCTGTATGACGTTGTGCATTAGCGCTTGAAGGAATGAATGGCAATACTTCATTTGCATCCATGGGACTTCTATATGAAACGTCTACCAAGAGTTTGTGGCAGTCTGTGGTAATTCCTGCCATGGAAAATCAAAGTGTTGACATCCCTGCCAGAATTTAAAGTGTATCTACTGTCCATTCAATTAGCTTAGACCCTCGGTTTTTAATTAATATTAGAGAAGGTATTGGTGTCGGGAAAAATCGTGAAAGAAAAGTTGGTATTAAAGTCTGACTCAGAGATTTCGAAATATTATTTTTTTGTGTAATAATGAAAAATAGTCAACTAGAAAAAAAGATAGTAACCTAAAATGCACAATTCCGAAATTTGAGATGAATCGGATTTTTCGTTTTGATGCAGTAACATTTATGTGTAGTATTACGTCCCATAGGATACTGTGTATAACAAAAATTCCGGATCCGGAATTTTATAACAAGTTGTGATTTTCTATATGAAGGAATTCGATTTAAGCTTAGCAATTTCACACAGTGATTAGTATATGGACAAGCATTATGTACATGCAAAAAACATGATTTTTTTGGAAATTGAGGGCGCCCTCCTCAGGAAATCTCTGAGTCGGCCTTTAATCTAATTACCCAACAAGATTTTGAAGGTGGGTGCTGAAAAGTATTTCTTTACACCCAAGTCTATTCAATTTCTGTGATTTTTGGCCATCAATTGGCAAGGAATCGGAACCAGCCGAATATTCGTAATGAGCATAAACTTTTTCAGGAATGTTCCATTTATAAGATAGGTGTGTAAAACGTTGCATTGCTCTTTGACAGTAGAAAACATTGATCGATATCATCAACAATGCTTGTAATGTATAAATAGCGTCTATTTTATTCCCGGGATTTTGATGTAGTCAATCTTTGCCCTGATCAACTTTTGTGCTATTCGTGGTGTGTTTATAGATGATGGACAACAATGTTTACAAACGCAACTTAGCACCTGGTCTACTGACGTGATCGATGCGAAGGACATTACATACAGCTACAGCACTATTCAATGGGCTATTTATACTGATTGAGCATGAATTTTAAAAGCACAAGCGCTACAGGTGCTCACGCATACCGCCGGACAGCGCTGTTTCTTGCCCGGCGGTGATGTCACATGGCACATCGTCTATACAAAAATATGTCGCTTCAAAGAAATTCTTTGTATACATTCTTTGTATTATGTCCTTTTAAGAGAAGATGACACAATATGAGTAGGTCACTGTCCGACCAAGGTCTTCTGGTCCGCCGATATTGATCGCAGTGGTATCGCTACATCGATAGTCGCTTCCTGCCTCGTATGTATAATACCAAAGACCACCTCACACGTCATTTGTTAATGGTACCAGACGATGGACAGATCATTTGCAACTTTGAGGGGAAAAGGGTCAAATTTCAATAGATTTGTAGGTAAAATTCCATCCATGTTTTGAAATTTAAAAATCCTATTGGGTAATTTCGTGAATACAAACTTTTCTTTTACGATTTTTTCGCGACACCTCTACCTTCTCTAATATTAATTAAAAACCGAGGGTCTACGCTAATTGAATGAAAAAAAAAAAAAAAAAAAAAAAAAAAAAAAAACAGGATTTAGTCAGACATTGTACTTCAGGCTTGTAGTAAGATATTGATCTGACAAGTGAAAGATGGATTAGCCAGATATACAATTTAGCAATGGTCTGTGAGCTGATGACTGCATGCTTTTCAAGTTTGATAAAATGCTGGCAGTAATGTTAGCATCCTTGGTTGAGAAGTGCAACTTACAAGGAAAGTAATATTAGTAATTAGTTATTTTTCCTTTTACAAAATGTAAATGCACAAATTGTTTTAAAATGTGTGGAAATGATTTCAGTAAGGGTGCATTTCATTATGTCTGAATATTTTTTCATGCTGTTGTGTCCCAATAAAGGAATGTGACCACTAAATTTTTGTCAGCATAGGTGATGAAGTTTGTCATATGATATCTAATCTAGACTCAAGATTCAATATATTCAGCAAAAATGACACTATACATACAATATAATAAATAACATAATTTATATAATGCACTTGGACCATCAATAGACAACCCATAGGGCTTGTAGAAAAAGTTCGCTCTTACTAATATTACAAATGTAAGATAGGTATAGCTTTATAAAGATATTTTACAACTTATCAAAAACATTAAGTTACAAATTAAGTAAGGTTATGAGTATAAAATAAATAGGTAAATTTGTGGGAAGACAAAATACTAATGGGCAAGATACTTAATCTCAATTGCCTCTTCGACCCAAGTGAAACTTGGGGAGCTGTTATGGGGAACGTTACAGTCTGAGTGCTATTAGATTTGGGCACTTGGCTGGCTGCTGACCTGTAAACGAAATGATTGTGACGATTTCCTGATGGCAGTGAAATAATTAGGCAACAGCGCAGTGAGCGACCTTTGGGCCGGAGTCTGGCGCTTTACAAATGTCCATTATTTTATTATTATTCACTAAAGTGGGTGGCATAATAAGACATGATCACTAATATGACAGAAAAAAAATTAGGATTGGCCAGTCACATAAGACAACAAAGAATAAAAACAGAACATACGCATATACCCACAGGACAGGAATTAGTGCAGGAGCTAGCAGACGTTTGTAACACATCTTGAGTACAAAAGGTTTGAGTGATTATATAGACAGCTTGACAGGGACCTCTAAAAGGTGATTCTTAAGTGCTGCAAATGGTGCCTTGAGTGGTAGACGTTTCATATAGAAGTCCCATGGATGCAAATGAGGTATTGCCATTCATTCCGTCAAGCGCTACTGCGCAACGTCATAGAGTGAATGACGGAATCAATTGTAATACCTCATTTGCATCCATGGGACTTCTATATGAAACGTCTACCCCTTGAGTGGGGTATAGACAAAGATTACACAGGGTGTCAAATTTTTAAATTGATCCAGTCATGTTGAAAACTATACCAGGTTATTTGTCTAACCATTAGGATTCCAAAAAGGTATAGTTTCCACTGTCTGCGACCTATAAGTTTTGGATTTCTAGGCTAAAAACAGAAAATCAATAAAAAGAGTCATTTTAAGTTGTACAGGGGTCAAATTTTAAAGTTGCTCCGATTTGGATTAAAAAATGGTGCAAGTTATTGATGGAGCTTGTAGGATTAAAATAAGGAATAGTTTTGAGTGTTTCAAGTGCTTGCTTAAGAAATTAAGGTGAAACAAGGTCAAGCCCCATTGAATGCAATGGATGCCGACCTTGGGGCCCCTACATTCATTGAAATTGGTAACTAAGTCAGTTACCTCTCATCTTTTGAGAAAAAATTACAATTCACTGTTAATAGCCTTCATTAAATGGATAAGCAGCAACTTGCTGATCCGAAAACCATCAAAAAAAACATCATCAAAATTCATTGTATTTGTTGTTAATGTGCATGGATGTGCTAACATAACCTGTAAGTGGTTTGCTTGAATCGGTGTATTAAAGACAAGGCAGTACTTTTTTAATCTGATCTATATTCTATTCCGTGCGTATCAAAATTCCGACTTCGAGATCAAAAAAGCCTTTCCCCCTGTGAAATAGCCCAGATTTATAAGTGTAACATTTGTTCACCGAGACCTTGTACAGTTTGACTTTAAAACACAATTGTTTATTCTGTACTGGTGTAAACCAACATCACTTTTTAGTGTATGATTTTTTCGACGGCCATCGCTGTATGCTATTTGCAGGAGACTGGGTGACACCTTTCCGCAATAATTCATTTTTTCACTGTTTGGTGGTTTGTGTTCCTACATAAGTAGTTTATATGGAATTGTATCAACTAATCTTTGATTTATAAGTAAAATATGCATTTCCAATTTTTGTCTTCGCTCCCAGTAATCGCTGCTTATCCTTCAATGAATCTATCTCCATATCTTTATGGTCGATTTCCAAATAATGTTAAAAACAACAAAACACCAATAAAAACAAAAAACACTCAAATTTTGCATTTTTAATAAACACATTGTTATGACGTCCTCGTGGATGTCAAAGGTCATAAAACCTTTAATCAAACAGAAATAAAGAAGCTTGGTGCAAAAGTGATCTGATTTTAATATAACACAGATTTAATTAATGTTTTAATCAGATTGGATCAAGAATTTGGTATGTCCCAAAGCACATATTACATACATAAACCTTAAATTACACAAATTAGTTAAATACGATACTTAGAGTTCACTAGTGTCCTGTTTTGTAAGCGTTGCAGTTCAACTATGATATGCCCTCACAGCGACGACTCCAAAAATACAGCGCATAAGTTCCCGAAATATCCATGGTATATTCCCTGGTGCGAATCTTCTTGAGTCTTGAAGGTAATTTTTGTCCAGCAGTTTCAATACGACGGGTTTTGTACCTCGACGACACTAATATCTGCAATATACAATCCATGTATTCTACCACCATCAGTCTGTCCGCTAATGTCCCTCATATAGGACCACAAACTGGAATCAAGTTTTGATTCCAAAACTGAAGCTCTTTTGGCTTAAAAGACGACAGCAACCAATTCCATCTTGGCAGCTCCGGCGGTGGTCTCCAAAGTATTATAATCCTGGCACGATGTAGAGCATAAATCTACCATTATTGTAGATAAAACTAGCTAAACTATCTGTATAGCTCCTGATTACAACTGCTGGCCAAGAGCTTTCCAGTGACAATATTTACTTCCACAGCTAGATTCCCCCTTTCTAACAATATCATTACATCCATCATGCATACAAATAACCTAGCACTGTCAATTCAGATTTCACATAAATTTACATCATCTACATTGCATCCCTTCACATTATAACTTCATTGGGATTACGTATTTTTCAACATTTTTTGATCTCATGCATAAACAATTGACTCAGTTTCTAAGTTTCCATCTTGGGGAATTCTCATTTCCCCTATAGTGCAATCTTATCTAGTTGTAAATAACAGGTGTGAGCTCATATCGCACGTGGGAATCCCCTGCTCTCTTTTTTATCATAAACAAAGTACTTTTCCGTGAAACTTTCTCAATAAAATTGAAAATTTCAAATTAATATTGTTAATCACAAAAATGGAGCATATTACAACGTGCTCTCTGTACATAGATTCAACATCTTCTTAAAACACTTTGATTTTTAAATTCATCACTTTTAAACTTTCATATTATTTTTTATCTTCTTTTCTAGATAAATAATTCCCTCCTTCAGTCTAAGTTATTCCAACTGGAGCAAACATCAAAGAACAGCTGAAGATATATACTGTCAATTTGTCTGTATAGAATTAAGACCCCATGTTATAATTACTTTCAACTACTTAAAACACACAAATACAATAAAAACACGAAGTTACCGTCGCCATTCATTAACACAAATTTTTTGAGGGTTTGTGCATTCTTAAAAGCTGCCAAGATATTGAATATAAGCAAGAGAATACTCTCTCTGACGTTTTATTACAACCGCTAATAATGATAATAATAATAATTTGGCAACAGCGCAGTGAGCAACCTTATAAATGTCCATTATTAAATTTAAACCAAAATAACAAATTTTTGAAATTTACATAAATAGCTTAAATGTGAGGGTTGTTTTTAGAATTCTTTATACGGTTATTTTTCCCAGGTGAAAAATTGACAGAAAAGGACAGAACACAGCAGTTTTCAAAGATTGAATCCCCATTCACTTACGTGTGTAATAGTGTCCGTACGCCAACAATTCTAAAATGTCCGATTTTGTCGTTGTTAGGTTGCTTTGGTCTTGCATTTGTAGGGTATGTTAGGAATCACTAGCTATACTTGTTACAAACGTGCAAAAATCTGAATTTTTGATGATTTCTTTTTTTTGATTTTCAAAAGAGATACAGAAAATCAAGATAAGTGCCTTTAACCTTTTAATGTTGTGGAGTACGATAAAAGTACAAAGAATTTCTGTGGCAACAATAATTAAAGACCATAACATACACATCTCATCTAGTCTTTTTGTGTCTGTAAGAGGGCACATAGGATTCGGTAGTGTCTGTGTATCTGTCTGGTAAAAATATTAACCCTAAACAGAGTTACCTGATCCACACATTTTCATGTCACATTCATGTAATGGTCCTTGGGTAGTGCCCCACAGTTACCCCTCTAACGAGTGGGGTTAAGGTCATCTACAGGTCATTAGAGGTCATGACCAAAATGTTCAGAATTCATCAAATTGCTTGGTGTATCCACATAGTTGATGATTTTTTGACACTTGGATAATACAATGGTCCTTCGGTAGTGTCCCACGTGTTAGTGAACCTCATTGACCTTGGTAACCTCGTGTGACCTTTATCCCTATTCACAACAGCAGATGAAATGTGTTCAATGAATGCTGTATTTTCTAATATTTAAAAACAATTCTGAAGTGTGAGTTTTGTACAATTTTTAAGAAAAAAACAAGGAAAAATATAATTTAGTCCTAGCCTGGGACTATAACATAAAAGTCTTAATCCACCTTCCACCTGGCATACTTTGCGCATACACTGCGAGTGTGTTGCTTTGAAATAGACCGTATTCAATATGACGTCGCCCTCAGACCTGTTGGTGGCAAGGTGCATAACATTCCAGGACTACAATCATTGTAAAGCTGTAATCGATCCATGTTTAGCGAGTGCGCAGGTCTCATTGACAGGTGACTGTATTGTAGATACGGGAATGCGTCTATCTTGTCCACCAACATGGCTGGCTATTGAATACGGTCTATAGCATACCTTGTTTGTATTTGATCAGAAAGCGAATGTGCCTATGCCGGTAGTGATTTACTGGTTTGCCTAGAAAGTACAAAACGCGCTCTTTTTTGAAATATTATAAACTTCTAAATATTATTCATGCCTTCAGTTTCTTTGAGGTGAACATACTACAACACGTACACCCCGGCCCTGATCAACCCTTAATACTAAAGCAGCCCCCTGCAATCCTTTCATTAATTTCATAATTAAAATGATATACCCCCCCCCCCCCCCTAACTTACCCAGGAAAGGCAACTCATACTTGAAGTAAACAAATGAATATAAAAAATGAAACCAGCAATGATGAACAGAAATGCATAGAAAACTCCAGCTTTGGTCGTCTATTATCGGGCACGTACAAAATAACATGATTTGCTAAAAGCATCACAACTGGAATCAAAAGTGGCACCTGCAATGAAACATGGTAGAAAACTTTTATTACAATCTGCCAAACAAAATACAAAAACAGTGCATATGGGTGTGTATTTCAAATGGCACTATCTCTCTCTCTCTCACACACACACACACCAACATCGCACACAAACACAATACACACACACATCTCTCTCTCATTACACCCGCACACAACACACTCAACCTGCACACAACATGACATTAATAAAAGACAATTCTCCTTCTTGATAGGGAGCGATCGTTTTTATGGCAGTGGGGATGGGTATGTTCATGTTTTTTTACGATTTTTTCAGATTCCCCCATTCGTTTTTCCATATGTAATTTCAGTTCCCCCTTATAACTACAAAATATTTCAGGTTCCCCTCCTAGTTTCGATCACTGTATCAATGTGGTACATGATAATTAGATTGGCAAATTTCTGCATCTTCATCAGACCCAGTTTACAAGAACCAATATGCATGAAAGAAATGGGTCATGTTGACAGTTTATAAAAATAAACAATTCTTAAACTTTTTTGTGGCAATATTCATGAAACTTTAACCCTCGGGTTTTAACCCTTTAGTGAACTTTCCTGTGGTGCGCTAAAATGCCAAAAGCTTCGTAAAAAGCTTCAGGTAGAATTCTTTTCTCATCCTTTCCGTAATTTTAAGCAAAACTGTGAAGGTAGCCCTTCACTGGGGTTAGGGTATGCCTTTAAAAGTCGAAGGGGTTGGGGGGGGGGGTTGCCACCCAAGGAAAATTTAGGGTACAGTTTTTGAAAATATTTTGCACAGTATGGCTCTAAAAGTCTATTTTATGTACAACTAGCCAATTACCATCAGTTAGAGCTGAAAACCACATGAAAATCCGATATACCTCCTTTTTTTCGCGCAATTGGATTTTCGCCTATTTTCTGTGAAAATGCCAATTTTGCTGACTCGTGGACTTATGACGTCATTGTTGACACCCCCCCATACTAGGTACGTTAGTACTTATTTTGGTATCAATAGAAAAAAGGGAGGACTTTTAGTTTCACTGATATCAAAACCCCTTGGTAAACGTGTTACAAAAAAAAGGTTGGACGAAGGTTAAAGGTGCGTGTTCCGATCGTCTTTGGGACCCCCTATTTACCGCAGTAGTATCGATTTTGATAATCAATGAAAGGCCGTATTTTTCTGCATTATCGTCCTGAATTGAGCCCTCAATTTCATTTCATTCCCAGATATAAACAAAAAAACCGTGGTTTTAGTGGTTAACGCATCATCATTAGCCACATGCATATGAATAGGAAGCGCTATTCGAAATAGCACTAATCTGCTTCTACCATAAACCGCAAGTTTGTTTCCCACGGTACGGATTTTCCACACATTTTAACACCATTTCTCAAGCTGCCAAATAAAACTAGGCCGTGTCACATAAATTCAAAGTAGTCGGTAACAACATTGGCTACTTTCACGCATTGTTTTCATATCAATGGCGCATAATGGACATCATTCAATCAATTCGTATTAAATTACAATGTAAAATTAACCGTCGAAATTTGAAGGCAAAATATAAAAAATTACTTCAAAAAATTAAATATCTCTGCTTTCAGACCATCAATTTAATAAAGCAAGTTTTAATTGGCAGTGGTCGTTAAATTGTCATAAAATTATTGTACCATAGAAATATATAAATTTGTCAAAAATAAATTGTTTTCCAATGTATCTTTTTCTGTTGCGCCTGTACCTCCTCAATTGGTCTAATATTTGGCTAAAGCCAACATCCTCAATACACACTTTTCATCATTATGCACACAGGAATAAGACAACATACCTTCTTTACCTAAAACCCATTCCCTTCCATTCTGACTTTCTATTCCTTTGACATGACGGTGTCATTAAGTTGCTTTCTGACCTTAATCCCCACAAAGCCAGTGCCCTGACCGGTATCCCAGCCAGAATTTTAAAGGTTGCTGCTGAGGAAAATCGCCCCGCACTTACTATCATTTTCAGAAATCCTTAGACAATGGCGAGATACCGTCTACCTGGCGGCGTGCTAACATATCCCCTATATTTAAAAAAGGTGACCGCACAGACCCCAGGAATTTAACGTCGTTTCTCTACGTCAATTTGCAGTAAAACCTTGGAACATATTAGACATTCCCAAATCATGGACCACTTTGACAATCATTCCTATTCTCTCGGATAAACAAATGGTTTTAGAAAAACAAACATTCATGTGAATCCCAACTATACTCACCATAATGACCTGGCCCTTTCCCTCAACAAGAAATCACAACTGACATGACATTATGATTTTTCACAAAGCTTTTGACACCGTCCCCCACAACCGGCTTTTGTTCAAAACTTCAATATTATGGCATCATAACAACCTTTTGATCTGGATTTCAAAGTTTCTCAAGCCCCGAGCCAGAGAAGTCGTTGTCGGTGGAGAACACTCGGCCTGGGCAGATGCTTCTGGCGTCCCTCAGGGCAAGGTGTTGGCCTCCATCCGATTTTTAGCCTACCTTAATGAACTCCCTGACAATCTTCAATTCCCAGCCGTTTATTTGCGATTATTGTGTGGTGTACCGTCAAATCATTAACGACCTCGACCACACCCTTTTACAAGAAGACTTAAACCACACTTCATAAATGGCAGGAGGACTGGCAAATTGTTTAAGTCAAAAAATGTTTCACAATGAACTCCCCGTACGCAATCCCAAACTATGTAATTACACCCTTGGAGGTCATTTGCTTGAGACACAAACACCTTCAGCTATCTTGGGGTTACAATTCAAAAAACTTATCATGGAACAAAACATATTAAAAACATCATATCATCAGCTAACCGTACTCTGGGTTTTTAAGACGTAATCTATATCTATTGTTCCCAAACCATAAAAAGTACAACCTACATGGTCTTGTCAGACCACTTCTAGAGTACTACAAACTCAGTATGGGATCCTTATCAAAACGAACTCATACAAAAATAGGAAAAAGTCCAGAAAACGGCCTGCACGGGTTTTGTTCCAAACACATACAGCAAATCTGTCAGTATTACCAAGATAGTTAAGGACCTAGACTGGGATACTCTCCAACAAAGGAGAACAACAGCGTACCAGTACCAGCTACCAGGGTAACTGTATTCACAAGGGCCAGTGGCCTTGCCGGTGGATCGCTTACTACAGCCAAATCCTGCGTCAATCGCGGCCACTCACCCAGATGCATATCAAGTTATACAGAGCAACAAAGATTTTTTGTAATTCAGTTACTTTCAAGGACCAGTTGTGGACTGGAACAATTTACCACACTCAATCATACAAATTGACTATCCAGCAATTTCAAGGATCTTGCTGTCATAAGTCATCTACGTCAAGATTAGTATATCTCCATGCGCACATCATCCCTGCGTGTTTGGCTCCACTAGGAGCGTATGAGTATTTTAAAGGTGGCTGTTCCGATCGTCTTTGGGATCCCCCATGATTTACCCGGAAAGTCGTTATCGGGATTTTTGATATCAGGATGAAAGGCCGTATTTTTTCTCATTGTCGTCCTGGAAATTTGAGCCCTCGAATTCCATTTCATTCCCAAGATATAAACCAAAAAACCGCCGTTTTAGTGGTTAACCACTTTATAGACAGTATGAATAGGGCTTGCAACAGAATTATTGCACCATCAAAACCGCAAGATTGTTTCCCACGGGACTTGATGGGGTGTATGTGCAAGTGCCCAAGCCTCATTCAAGTGGAAACACAATACCCATTACATCGGAACAACCCACCTGAACAGAAAACAGAAAAAATAATTCCTTTACAATACACTGATTGTATCATCAGCAAAAAGTAACGGTGGTAAACCCATAATACAAAGTGGTCCGAGTTCAAACAATTTACTTCATGTCAAACAGGCATTCCTGTTCAATAAGCTAATTAAAATGATGAAAAATACACGTTTAGAATATAAAGTCACTATTGTTATCAGGAATTTCATGTTTGAAAGGTACATGTTTAACGATTTGACACTGTAATATGTCTATAACAACTGAAAAATTTAACCATGCACTTAATTACAGGTGATATTCGGTTAGAATTTGAAGCACATGTAGACCAGTCATTGAATATTGGAGATGGATTACAATTTTGGGAATTCAATGGGAATAAAATTATTAAATATCTTTTAAAATGTTTGTTTGTCCCAACTCCAACGAATGGTCCATTGTCAAGATACGATATTATAGTTTGTATTTTCCAAATATTCTCTAGAACTAATTATGAGAAAAGGGCCTGTATTGTAAAGTTGAGGACTGCTTTGGTTTCTATATGGACATAACTTCTTTTAAATGTGTTAAAAACACCTTTATTCAATTATTTTCACCCAAAAATCGAAACATGTTGGGCCAGATAAAAAAATCAACAAATTGGAACACTAAAAAAACAAATCACCCCCTATTGTTTTTTTTTATTTTTTTCTCACTCGGCACTTGACCAGTTGAAAAGAATGATGAAAGTTTTGTCAGGGAACAAACTTTAACCTATAAAACAATCCTGTTATTCCTCATATTTACCACACTGAAATCTATGTTCTTTAAAATCAGTTGTGGTGTAGTTTTGCATTAATCAAGGTTGTGACTGAGTTATATCAGTGATTAAAGGAGGATGGCCCGCGAATTTACGGATATGAATTTCATCTTGATAATGGCCACTTCACCCAAAACCCATCTGTAAGTTTCGCGCCGATATTTCAATCCGTTTTGATGCGCGAGCTAAAAACGTGATTTTGTAAGCCCCATAGAGTACTGTGTAGAAATTTATATTGGTCGACCAAAATGGGGCACAGTTTCCTCATAACCTCCAAACCAAACATCCGTTGCGCTCTAATTTCATAGGTAAATGAGAAAAATAGTAGCTTTCTTCTGATACCAAAATGTTTGCCCATTCTTCCGGTCATCTGGGTTTCTGGGGACTAGGCTATTAACGATCGGGCCATGACCCTCTACCTTTTAGTTAAGTTTGTAGTGTCTTTTTGTTGAAATCACTTATTGCCTGCAGGTTTTCACCCCCATGACTCAGTGATAGACTGAGGCGCATGTATGCCTACATGGTCTTTCTTCCCATTTCTTCAGAAAAAAAAATCAGGTTTTCCCCCTTTTTATCCATCATTTTTTTTCAGGTTCCCCCAAAAAAGTGCCCATTCCCTCCCCTGCCATAAATAACGATCGCTCCCTAAAGTATATTATTAATATCAATTACCCATCAGCTATTTCAATTAAAGAAAATGGCAGTAAGAAAAAAGTTTGATTGCCGCATTTTAAGCCTTATAATAACACCAATATTTGTTGCTTGTGCATTGAATGAAAAAAATATTGACTAATAGTTGTATTAACGTCAATTTCACAAGAATGGTGGCCAAGTAATCACAATTTTAAACGTCGCCGATTGGTTTAACACTAAAAGCGGAATCTTGACAAACATTCTGAATTGATATTAATGTCAAGGATTCTCTTCTACCAAAACCGTTGGAGCTGACGAATCAACTCCACTTTAAGGGTTATTTCGGATTTTTTTGTATGAATACGGACAGGTAATGTGGTCCACGCAAATACCCACACCAACCCCCTCAAAGCGCCTATATCGGTTTGTTGTTTGTGTCGGTATTTGTAATCTATTTGATTAGTTTTGGTGAAATGCTATATTGAAGAGGCTGGCCTCCATCCTCGAAATTGTCAATTAAAATTCTACACTGCCCTCTGGTATTGATACGGAATTCCATGGAGGCACAGCGCATGTGCTAACCAGATTGCGATCGTCTTTCGAAGTAGTCAGACGTGCCAGGAGGTTGTATGTCAACTTACTATGGCCCAGTACGTCGTGGAAGAGGAGCATTTAATGCTAGAGCCGCCAGTTACCCTTAGTTACCCTCAGACTCGAGGGCGTGGAAACCCATACCACAACAGAGTTACAGCCTCTAATGTTGGCAGATCGAACATGATAAACAGAGCAAAGCCAAACACTGCGCCTAATCCCAGATAGCAAACAATTTTGGCCCAACATTGGCAAACGTTGGAAGCATTGGCAGTTGGCATGCCGACAATGGGACAATGTTGGCTTGCCACTCTTTTGACCGTGTTGACTAGTTGGCATGCCAATAAGGCCCAACATAAGCCCTAATTATATTTGCCAACAATGCATCAACAGTTGGCATTCCGATATTGAGCCAATATCGGAATGTCATTTCCATGCTAACAATGTCATCAGCTGTATCAGCTGTTGGTATTCGAACGTTCTTTCATGTAAGTCCAAAACCACAGTGGAATATCCGCCTTTAACCAGCTGATAGTTTCCTCATTCAGGTCGTGATTCATCTTGGAGACTTGTAGACCTCACAGTCATCTATGATGTAGCTAATGGTTTGTGGCTCTCCACAATTGCATTTTGGTGAAAAGTCCACACCAATCTTGTGAAGGAAGTGCTTTGTACGACCAATGCCAGTTCTGAGTCTGTTGAGGTGATCCATACTTTCCTATCAAGGTCACAGCCTTTGGGCGTAGGAGTACTGCGAACAATCTCTCTTTTGCATATCTGAGACGTAAATGTTGAAAAGACTAGACAGAATCGTGTGGGACACCGTTCCGAAGTTTGCGCTTTCTACTGCATTGTCCATTTGATGTCTCCGGGTGAAAGATCTGTCTGGGATGAGCAGCACATGAACTTGACAAGCTTGACATCAGGGAAGATTCTGAGTAGTTTGAGGTAGCGAGCTCGATGCCAGAATGTATCATACGCAGCAGTTCTACCAAGACTGCTCCAAACCTCTGCTTCTTCTGGAAGGCTGTCTCGATGTCTCGATTCCAACATTGGACCAATGTTGAAATGCCATTCCTGTGTCAACATTGGAAACCTGCTATTAGCCCAATGACGGAATGTCTTTTCTATAACAACAGTTGGTATTCCAACATTGGTACAATGTTGGAATGCCATTTCTGCATCAACAGAATTCCGCCGTTGTCCCAATGATGACATTCCAATGATGATATTCCATTCCTATAACAACAGTTGGTATTCCAACATTGGTACAATGTTGGAATCTCATTTTCTGCATAAACAGTTGGAATATATTATTCCACTGTTGGTCCAATAGTGAAATACCATTCCTGTAACAGCAATTGGTATTCCAACATAGGTACAATGCAGAAATGCCTGAATAACATGGAAATCTGCTATCGGTCCAATATTGGAATGCTAGTGCTGTGCCCATTGATGCAATGTTGGAATGCCATTTTGGTGTCAACAATTGCCATTCCACCACTGGCCTAATGGCGGAATGCCACACAAATAGCAAGACTACGTTGGGCCAATGGCTTATTAAATCATTTTATTCTTCTACTGGGGTACTCTATTCAAGTTTTCTTAATAAATGGATGCAGTTGGTCTTACAGGCTGTCCCCAAAATGTTAACACTCGAGACAAAGACATTTTGCTAAAAGGAAAAGTATGCATGGGTCATTGTTTGGTATTTCTTTCAAGCCTATAAAATAAGATTTTATTTGCCATTTATTTCATTCCAATCAGATACGTAGAACAAAGGTTATGCTTCATCAAATATGAGTGTGCAAATTCAACTTGGTCCGACCTACCACAACGCCTCTTCTAACAAGAGAGATGCTGGCTTGAGCTCTTCGCATTCTGGTCCATTATGGGTCTGTTGAGCCTTGTACGAGTGTTTTTATTTCAAATTCCGCATGACTTACTAGTCCCTCGACCCTCCAGGCCTATTATTAGAGATTGTTTTCTTTTTTCGGTTGTCTGCGCGCTTTTGTTGTTTATTCTGTGTTTCATTGGGAGAAACACACGCCAAAGTGTCACTGGTCATAAAGACAATGTTCACAATTTATTGACCATATTGAAGGGGTCGTCAATGTCTTCAGTAGGTTCAATAGTCAATCAATAACTTCCTATTTTAATCTTACAAATATAATCTCTCCTATTTGACGAAGCATATCTTTTTTTCTACATATCGGATTGGAATGAAATAAACGGCAAATAAAGCTTATTTATTTGGCTTTAAAAGCATATAAAGCAAAGACCCATGTGTGTTTTAATTTTTAACAAAATGTTTCAGGAGCTCCGCTAGACAGAATTGGAATTAAGATATTTTACAGGCGTCGCCAGAGGGCAAGCACTAAAAAGTCTCATTGCATCATTGCTAATAGAGGAGGAGCTCGGACCCAGGTCAAACATCATCGTTTACCAGGGGCGTAGCTACCATAGGCACAGAGTGGACAAAGTCCACGGGACCCGAGAGGTAAGGGGCCCCCAAGAGATTGGAGAAAAAGAGAGAGGGAGAGGGAGAAAGAGAGAAAAGAAAAAGAGAAAAAAAGGAGGGAGGGGGAACAAAAATGATAAGATTTGCAAAATTTTAAAACAGGGCCTTATGCTATCACGCTGCATTTATTAATTCAGGGGCCCCTTCTAGAATGCCTGATACCGATAAGCTAGCGGCATTAATGTCAATGTAGGCAAGTCTGCATTTGATACCGATACGCGAGAGGCCGTATTAAATGTCAATGTAGGCAGGTCTCCATTTAAAAATTACTATGGGCCAATTACCAAGGCCCCTATACCAAATCATAATGGCGTTAACTTTAGTGACCCTTTTTATGGGCCCGCAGTGGTGGCTTTTGTTATTCTGTACTTAAAATATTGGATTCCTTCTGGGCCTTTTTGACCCAATGGGAAATTCATGCCTGCATGTTATTAATGTCTAGCACTAGTTTTTCTAAAATAAGGAATGGGGCCCCGAAATTTCTAGAGAAAACGAGAGTTTGGAGAAAAAGAAAGGCCATGGAGGGGCCCTAGAAGACTTAAGCATACTTTAGCGTGGATTCAGTGGCCCGTGGTTTGGTCCCCAAGATGACTTGAAGTTGTTGTGTTTTCTGTTTAATAAATTGTGGACCCACTTCTTGCCGTATTTGACACAATAGCACATTCATCCCTGAACGCTGTTCATTAACGTCTAACACTATACTAGTTTCTGCAGAAATGGGGAATTGGGCCCTAAAGAAACTTGAAAATTCTCAAGATTTTCGAGGTCGGTGCTCTCAAAGTATTATGTAAGCTCTTGTTCATTCATTTGCATTCATATGTATTATAGAGTAACATTTTTCTTTAAATTACGCGAATGATTTCTGTTGGTTCGAACAGCCTTAAATTTGAATCTAAAATTTGCATTAGGCTTGATAACAAGTAAATTCTCGACGAAAAAACGCAAAATATATTATAAAAATAATTAGAGGCACAGAGTATGCAACACTGGTATGCCTAGATAAGTTGATGAACGTTTTTGATCTTAAAATTGAAACTAAATGTAGTGTATTTGCAGATCCATTATAAGGAAACATTTATGGTTGACAAGTTGATTTAAAAGTCAAGTCAAATTGAGTACTCGCACCAGCTGAAGAAAACTGAACTTTTATTGTTAAATTAAACTGATTCCAATTGTTTCATAACAAAGATTTGTGTATTTATGTTTGCGTGTTAAATATAAGTGAGGGATGCGATTCTGAATGTGCGACATATGATTGAGACTAGCTGTTGAACTTTGATCCAAGTTTTCGAGCATACCTAGGGGCCCCCGTTGTATTTTTGTCCACGGGCTCTGAACATACTAGCTACGCCACTGTCGTTTACCCCTCACTACAGAAAAGGTTTGACACATTTGGTAGTTAGTATGGACCCTCTACATCAATGCTAGGTAGGTAGTACTCTCAAATTGTGGTATCATTTTTTCAATAGGAGCCAATTTAAGTTTACACAGGGGTCAAATTTTTGAAATGCTCCAATCATGTTGAAATGTATGCCATATTGTCCGTCTAGTCATAAGGATTCCAAAAATGTATAGTTTGTACCATCTATGACCATTGGTTTGGGAGTTATAGGGTAAAAATGGCTAAAATGGTAAAAAGGTCAATTTCTATTTGTACAGGGGTCAAAATCAAAAGTTGCTCCAATTTTGGTAAACAAAATGAAAGAAGTTGTTCATCTAGCTTAATGTGTCAAAATAAAGGAAAGACCATGTGTGTTTTTAATTTTTAAACAAATGCTTCGGAGCTCGGCTGACAGAATTGGAATAAGTTATTTTAAGGCGTCGCCAGAGGGCAAACACTTAAAAAGTTCATGCATCATGCTAATAGAGGAGGAGCTCGGACCCAGGTCAAACATCATCGTTACCAGGGGGCGTAGCTACCATAGGCACAGAGTGGACAAAGTCACGGAACCCGATGAGGTTAGGGGCCCCCAAGAGATTGGAGAAAAAAAGAGAGAGAGAGGGAGAGGGAGAAAGAGAGAAAAGAAAAGAGAAAAAAGGAGGGAGGGGAGAACAAAAATAAGATTGCAAAATTTTAAAAAAGGGCCGTTAATAGCTATACGGCGCATTTTTAATTCAGGGGCCCCTTTACGAATGAATGATCCGATAAGCTAGAGGCATTAATGTCCAAGGTAGGCAAGTCTGCATTTGTTACCGATACGCGAGAGGCCGTATTAATGTCAAAGTAGGCAGGTCTCAATTGAAAAATTACTATTCTGTTAATAAATTGTGGACCCACTTCTTGCCGTTTATTTGACACAAATCGCACATTCAGCCCTGAACGCTGTTCATTAAGTCTAACACTTATACTAGTTTCTGCAGAAAAAATGGGGAATTGGGCCCCTAAAGAAAACTTGAAAATTATAAAGATTTTTCGAGGTCGGTGTCTCAAAAGTATTATGGAAGCTCTGTTCATATTTGATTTCATATTGTATTATTATAGAGTACATGTGTCTTGAAATACGCGAAGATTTCGTTGGTTCCAACAGCCTTAAATTTGAATCTTAAACATTTGCCAGTAGGACTTGAACAAGTAAATTCTCGACGAAAAAAAACGCAAAAATATTATAAAAAAAATAGAGGCACAGAGTATGCAACACTGGTATGAATAGATAAGTTGATGAACGTTTTTGATCTTAAAATTGAAAACAATGTTAGTGTATTTGCAGATCCATTATAAGGAAACATTATGGTTGACAAGTTGATTTAAAGTCAGAAATTGAGTACAGGAGTACTCGCACCAGCTGAAGAAAACTGAACTTTTATTGTTAAATTAAACTGATTTCCAATTGTTTCATACAACAGATTTGGGTATTATGTGTGCGTTGTTGTTAATATAAGTGAGGGATGCGATTCTGAATGTGCGACATATGATTGAGAGACTAGCCTGTGCATTTGATCCAAAGTTTTCGAGCATACTAGGGGCCACCCGTTGTATTTTTGTTTCCAACAGCGGCTCCGAACATGACTAGCTACGCCAATGTCGTTTACCCCTCACTACAGAAAAGGTTTGACACATTTGATAGGTCGTATGGACCCTCTACATCATGATCAATGCTAGGTAGGTAGTACTCTCAAATTGGGGGATCACTTTTTCAATAGGAGCCAATTAAGTTTACACAACCGGGGGTCAATATTTTTTGGAAATGCACAAATCATGGGAAATGTATGCCATATTGTCCGTCTAGTTCATAAGGATTCAAAAATGTCTAGTTTTGTACAATTTGACCATGTCGGTTTGGGAGTAAGGTATAGGGTAAAAATGGCCTAAAATGGTAAAAAGGTACAATTTCTATTTGTACAGGGGTACAAAATCAAAAGTTTGCTCCACGTTTGGTAAAAAAAAATTGAAAGAAGTTGTTAATCTAGTTAATGTGGTCCAAAATAAAGAATAGTTTGTACCACTCTGCAATGCATAGTACCATGTTATGCGACAAATAGGTCATAGGGCAACGTAATCCAATCTGGTGTTGACCTTCTTGGCCACCCTTATCTCCGTAAAGTAAGCATTTTCACATAATCAAAACTATTCTTTTTAGGAGTCCTCTTACGCGGGCAATTAATATGCAAATATTTAAAAATAATTAGATTAACTTTTAAGTTGTACCCCTGTACAAATTGAGATTGACCTTTTTACTTTTGTCATTTTTTTTATTTTAAATAATATTTTCAAAACCAATGGTCGTAGTTGTGATACAAATATAATTTTTGGAAATCCTGATGATTAGACTGGGGGGAAATATGGCATTACATTCAAAGCATGATGGGGCCATTTTAAAAATTTGACCACTTGAGTTAAACTAAATGCCCCTATGAAAAAGCGATTTACCACAATTTGAGGTACTACCTACCCTAGCATTGAGTAGAGGGTCCATACTAACGACCAAGGTTGTTGAAACCTTTTCTGTAGTGGCGACGGGTAAACGAACTCCTTAAATAAGGCCCCTGTGATATCTGCCTCATGCTCCTATAAGATTCATGGCAGCAGTGATTGAGTGAGTAGTATGAACATTTGCCCTTAGTAAAAACAAGGTAAGAATTTGGGTTCGAATAACAACTGGCCCAGATGTATTATAGTTCCAAATCACAGTGGAAGATCTGTCTTTAACTAGCTGATAGTTTCATCTTCCAGGTTAATCAGGCCTGGGATACTGCGAATTGCAGTGTCATGGATTGGGTAGCAAAGTGACTCCGTGGTAATTTCATGATCCCCAAAGGTGTTGGGGGGAATTAGGCTACCAGGGTCATCACATTTCTTGGCGTGCTTGATCGTCTGATGGAAAGTTTCCTACAAAGCGTTTGAGGACCGCTATGCCAGACGGAATTGGAAGGAAGATGTTTAAAAACATCGACCGAGCAGAGGGCAAACACTAACAAGGCTCCTATTGCATCATTAAAACGACATCACTCTTGTGTGAGTGTACACTGTGACTCCAGTTGGTGTATGTATGTAGGGTATTCAGTAGTGAGTATGCCAAAAGGCAAACAACAGTTGATGAATGTAAAAAATGCGAAAGACAACACCATGGCCCCCAACCAGAACATGCGGCCTTCTGAGGAGATATTGGACAACGAGACTGCCGTCTGGCAGCGACTGCATTGGTGATGTTGTGCATGAAAAGTAAGGCTGTGTCCTTATGAAGCCAAGGTTAATTCGGGTTGTTGGGTCGCGTGTGGAGGTATCTCCAAGTTGAGTGATGTTACGTTCTCTATTTGCGCTTCGATTGCAAGGTGAAACAGAGATGACGGTCTTGGGATTGAGAGTTTCAAATGACCATCATGGAATAATGGCTTTACAATTGATTTAGGGTCTTTCTGCAGCACTGGTTCTAAGGCATCAAAGGAAGCAGAGTGTGCAATTCAAGTGCCTTTATTTGGTAGGAGGACGTAACGTAAATGTTTGAAAAGGACTGGTGCCAGGAAAGAACATGGTGGAACACCTTCCAAAGTTTGTGTTCTATGCATTGACCATTTGATGTCTAAGAACGAACGATCTGTCGGGGATGAGCAGTATACGAATTGATACGCTTGAACATCAGGGATGATTTTGAGTAGCTTGAGTAGAGGCCTTGATGACAGACATGTATTATATGAGCAATTAGATTAGGACGACTGAACTCCAAACTTCTGCTTCTTATGGAATGCTTGCTTGATGGTATTAACTAGTCTTGGCTATGATATCAGTTTGTCGATTTACCTCGAAATCCAGCTTGGGTGAGGTGGGTGTAGCATTGCCTCGACCGTATCACGGATCCTACCGAGTATCTGTCTCTCAAGCAGCTTATAGACGTGAATAGCAGCGAGATAGGTCTGTATTATGACGTCTCGTGGACGTCAAAGGTCAGAAATACCTTTTAAACACAAACAAATGGGCCTCGTGCACAAATGATCTAAATCTTATATAATAATACCATTTTAATGATTTTAATCAGATTGGTTTAAGAATTTGGTATGTCCAAAACAAAATTACAATAAAATTACACTCAATGAGTTTAATCTTACACAAAAGTTCTTCCAAAAGCGACGACTTATGTCGACATTTACAAGAAGCGTTGCAGTTCAACGATGATATGTCCTCACAGTGAAGACTCCGAAATGACAGCATACAAGTTCATATAAAAATCCACGGGTAACAAAATCCATGGGAATCTTCTCCATCTTTAAGCTAATTTTGTCCAGCAGTTCAAGACGACAGGGTTTTCACTCAACGACACTAATATTCTGCAATACAATCCAGGTATTCTGCCACCATACCGCTAATGTCCACATTTAGGACCACAAACTGGAATCCCTTTTTGATTCCAAAAACCGAAGCTATTTCGGCTTAAAAAAGACGAGAGCAGACAATTCAGCTTTCTAGCATATAATAAATCCTGGCACTATATGTGATGCACAAATCTACCATTATTGCAGATCAAGACTATATATAACTATACTGTATAGCTCCTGGTTACTGGCTGGCAAAGTCGTTATTCCCCAATCTCTTCTTATATAAGAATCTCACAACTAGTATTTCCCAATTCTTAAAATAGATGTTACCACATCATGCATAAACATAACCTTGTACAGTCCAATTGGATTTCACATAAATTACATCATCTGCATTGCATCACCTTACATTAATAACATCATGGGAAATTACCTATTTTGGCAATCTGTTTTTGTTTTGCAACAAAGCTTGGAAACCCCCAGGCTATTTATAGTACTTAGCTCAATCTAGAATGATCTCTGACTAGTTGTAAACAAGTGTTGCATGATCAGTATTGCAAAAGATAACATCCTCCCCTTAAAAGAAAATTTGAATGAAATGAAAATTTTCCAAAATCTGGCTTTAAACCTTTAACCATTTTGTGGTTAACTTATACAGTTTACACAGTGTCAATTTTACACTTTTTAAAATGTCCTTGCATTGCTGCCTTCAGTCTATACAAGAAGTTGTAATACTAAATCTGGACAAGGTCCCTCCAAGACATTTTCTTTTCCTTTGATATGTTCTATTTTGTGTGATCCGTGTACACCACAACTGGGTGCACTGTTTTACTCAAGTACACTTTTTTTCTGACGTTTGTCAAACGTCTTAGAGAAAAACATACACGATGACCTACATCATTTTCATCTGCCTGCATGAGAACTCCACCACAGCTTACATCACTGGCATCAACAGCCAACTTGAATTGTTTAGGAACTATTTAGGTCCATACTTGCCTTTATAGGCCTCTTCCATTCGGGGTGTTGGTATCGTAATGCTAGCAAAGCAGCGAAGGCGCTACCATAAAATATCCACGTCGTGAAATTGAAATAGTTGATAAGATCATCAATACTGGCAGGAATAATAAGCATACAAGCAATAAAACCCTGTAATGTAAAAAATGGTAATAACATAAGATAACTTTGAATGATAGGTATGTCAAAGATGGTTCTTCTTTTCATTTTCAACCTGATGATTTGCTTCATGAATTGCATGCCTGCTGTACCCTGATGAGGCACTGCATATCCTATAACAATCAAAGCATTGGTAGAGGTTCCTATATGGTAAATCATTGGTATCAAATTTGGAAAGCTATACAGCTCATAATGCAACTGTTAAAGATACGACGTGTTCATTTGTATGCTGTTGACATGAACACGACAAAAACAATTCTTTTTCTATCTCAACTAAAGTCTGATCTTTTCTTCGATTATTTGTATCTTACTTGTTGTGTCCTATAGACTTTTAAGCACTCTTTATACTTGTACTTCCATTATAAATACATTTTTGTCAGATGGAATTAAATGTTGAAAATGCAATTGTGTACCCCTAGCCAATAATGTTTTGCTTTACTATCTTTACACTGGAATACTCACTATAAATAATGTGGAAGGTACTGGTGCAAATCGTCTAACGTGAACCATAGACAATATGTTGATCATGTGACCTTCACGGGCGGCTACGTATGGTATCCTATAATCATTGTGAAATGCAAATAAAAGGAGGTCCATGATATAGTTTGGTCATTATGAATCAGTAGAGATTAAAAACCCGGTAATGATGTATTATCAACTCAAACCAAGTTTATAAGCACACATCAAAAATTTACAAAGACGGTGCCACGGAGAAGGTAGTCGGAAAGCCAACAAGGTACAAGAGGGACTAGCCCTACACTCAATTACGTTACAAAAATATTTTAGAAATATAAACAGATAAGACACCACACTACTTTCATAAATTTGAAATACGAGCGTACATCCCCGGATTACACCCGCCTATCAGAGTGGAACATTGTCTGGTACCACATGACTCGAGATAATTGCTCCCTCCACCTGTGATGGTAATTGGGGCTTGACATAACCGTATTGTTCTACATTCTTCCAACAATTTGGCCTAAATTATGGTTCGGCTATTAACAACAACAACAGATCAATAGGCGATTTTTCAGCTCCTACTTGGTCTGTAACACCGGGGAGGCACTCCCATCTTGGAGGTGACGCGCATGTAAGGCTGTTAAGACCCCCGTTTTCAGTCACCCAAAGATATTTTGAAAATGTCACCCAAAGACCCCAAAATTTTTCAAAATTTTACCAAACTGACCCCTATTTTGGGTCACTCATTCAAAGACCCCTATTATGGGCGAATTTCTTGCAAAAGTTTCTAAAAAGACCACAAGTTTGAGAAAATTTGGCAAATTTGTCACCCGAAAACCCCTTATTTGGAAGCATTTTGGCTGTATCTCACCCAAAGACCCCTATTTTTTGAGTCCTCTGTCACTGAATGCCCTGGGTTTGGAAGCGCGAGCCTTACACCCACAGCCCCCCGGTCTAACACACAATCATAATTAATGTCGAAGTTGTGTTTTTTCCAAACAGATGTTGTTTCCCAGAATCTAGAGTGCGCGAAAAAAACATCTGATTTGATTGTCATGTTCCCTAAATACTGAGATATGGCCGATTAAAAAAGCTGGCGAACGATAACTCGTCGATTGTCCAGGAGGAATGTAGACGCCAGAACGCCTAACCTGCTTCAAAATAGCCGCTAAATGAATAATATTGTACGGGTTTGTTACGGTTATGGGAGATAAAGTAGCTGGATTGGGATGAGATAAAAGCAATGGAGATGGCCAAGGTGGAAAGCACGTCACGTCCATCACTGGTGGACTCAGGAAAATGAAGGGCAATGGAGATATGAGGTCACAGGCTCACTTTAAAAAACTTTGTAATCAAACCCTTGACAGCATATGCGGTTGTTATGGAATATGAATGTGTATCCACACGTGATTTGCGCTTAGCTACGGGTTTATAATTCAATTGGCATTTTTCTGGATATCTCATTAATATTTGGAAGACCACATGTCATCTATTGACGTTATCTCACGTTCCGTCCCCACACAACCACTTCGATTCGGGATGTGACTCGATGTCTTATCTTGATTGATGGACCTTGGCCCCAAAACCTATCTGTAAAGTTTAGTAGTGTGATATTTCAATCCATTTTCATTTTTAGTGAGAGCTAAAAGCCTGATTTTTAAACCGTTATTTTTATAGAGAGTAGTAATGTGTAAAATTTAATGTTGGTTCGAAAAAAAATAGGGCTTTTTCTTTTTGCTTATAAACATCTGTACGAGATGTACTTAAGGTCAGAAAGTAACCTCCCGTGGTCATAAAACAAAATTCACAATGACTATTTGTAAGAAGACATGACTTGACCAAGATTGTAAATTTCTAAATGATTTTAATACGAAATGAATTCTGATCAAGCATTAATCACGACATACAATATAAAATGCACCAAGGTATTTATTTTCTTACCTACTTGTAAACAATCCCAAATTAAACACACAACCTCACATCAAGTAAATAAATATGTCCACAGTTCATGTTGGGTGCGCACCAGTCTGTAGACTCAGGTCCACATAAAAATCTTGGCGACACAAATTTTGCTGTTGTAACAGTTATTCAACTCGTTTCGCGAAATCGCAAAAAGTCAATAGCCTAGTCTAAGCCGGCCACCAGATTAATTTAAAAACTCGTAGACTTGGAGAAAACACTGGGCAAGTATACTGCAGCTGATGGTATACCATTTTGTCCATACAGGTTACTCAGCTGCATAAAGGTGAATGTCACTTGTACAGAAGCAATGTCTGCTGGAATTTTAATGTTACCCTTTGTTTTTCCAAAGGCACCAAATTTGATGACGATTCTGACAACTTTTTCAGAATTATATAACATTGATTTTTATAACAATATGTTATGGAAAGTTCTCACCTTCTGTTTGAGAGGTTACACTCGATAAATCTCTTGACAACTGGCAAAGAGAAAATTAAACTTGAACAGAATTGGTCCACAGAAATTCCCGATGGCAACACCAAAACAAGCGAAGGACAAAGTCCGAAAGTTCACAATCCTTCTTCGTCGCTGATTTGAAACATGTTCGGAGGAAGTCCCACATCCTGTGCTCGAAGTGTTTTGACCTTAGCAATTACACAAAGTCTATTGTCCATCAGGGTGGCAATTTGCTGCCTATAGGTAAAAAAAGAAACCTCTATTCAATTCTTAGAATGAAGTTGATAAGGGACAATATTGTCCTCTATAACTGCGGACCGTATTCTGACATGTCTCGGATGTTTCAATGTTCACACAATAGGCCATTTAGAACTAGGTCAACCAGATAAGTCATGCTTATTATTGCCCAACACATTGCAAGTTTCATATTTCCAGTTCTCATCACTCCTAATTATATGAGTAAATTTTTACAGATTATAATAATACAGAAAATAATGTATAATATTTGGGGTCTGTCACACCTCCCCCCTTAGTAAAGAAAGAAAGGTTGAGTACAATGAAAACTTCTTTAGTCTGGTACTTGGCTACTACATATGTAGCATGTGAGAGTTCGCATTAGCTGACTCTTGAAATGGGCATCGTGCCAATTACATTTGTCCTTGCCTTTAATATGTTTGATATCCAAGTTGTACCCTTGCATGAGTTTTTTTGTTTTGTTTTAAACTTCCATCCAGCAGTTCTCTGATCTGTTCTCACCTCGTGGAGAAAAGTAGTGGATTGTGGTCAGTATACACACGTATTGGGGGTTTAGGTGAGCTCAAGTACACCTCAAAGTGTTGTAAGGCCAGCGCAAGGACAAACACTCCCCCCCCCAATTGGCCGAGAATTCTCTGTGCTCATCGAACTTTTCGACAAAAGTAGCAAGCCGGCTGCCCAAACGTCCCCACACCCCACCCCCCCCCCCCCCCCCCCCCCCCCCCCCCCACCAGCCCAACACCCCCCCGCGCGAGACACCGCCACCGCCCCCCACACCACAGCATCCACCACCAACCCGAACCTGAGTCCTGAAAATCAGGCGCCGTCAGAACCGGCGAGCTCACAAGTATGGCGCTCAAATCCCGTCTAAATGCCTCTTGGCATGCACCAGACCAAATAATTTGGCACTCCCCTTGGAAAGCCGGTCACGGAACGCGCCAAAACAGAAACAATTAGGACAGCATACAATAACATCCCGCCATACCAGAAATACTCACCAGCTCCTTCCCTGCGATTGGAAAAACCCGCCCAACGCCCCCACCCCGGCCTGGACCGGCCCGACCCGGCCCCCGGCCCACAACGTGGCCTAGATATGTGACTGGGACACAACAAAAATCCACTTGCTAATTGACAGTTAATGGCTTGCCAATTGTTTCAACATTGTGCAGTTGTTTCCATGTGTCTTCCATGTCTCAGAGTACAATCCCAAATCATCTATATATACACCTTCGCCACAACCATCAACCTCAGCAATCACCTTGTTAACCAATCTTTGGAGGTAGAGGGAGCATTTTCAAGCCAAAAGGGAATCACCTTGTAAAACTTTGGTACAATCCATCTGGTGTCACAAACGCTGAAATTTCTTCTGCTCTTTCTGTCAGTGGAACTTGCCACTATCCCTTTAATAAATCAAACTGTCTAACAAATTTGGCCATGGTCCATCGTATAATACCAATCATCAATTATTGTAACGGTACGAGTATGTTGGATTTAGATTTTGTTGACGAAAAATCTTGACACACTCGATGATTATGACCCATCAGGGTTCGGTACCATTACACACGGGTGACGGACCCATCGCTGTGGCTGGGCTCAATTAAATTGGTCTGTACATATACCTTACACTCTTCTTTCAAGATGTGGCTTTTTCGGGGTTCAACCTCTATGGGTGTTGTTTGATAGGAATTGATCAACTACATCAATGTCATGAGCACCAATTTGTTTTGGTAGGAAACATCTGAAACAAATGATCAAACTTGTCAATCAACTTTGTAAGTTATCTGTTTTGGACCTGTCCAGGTGCAATCTTTTTGTTTTCAAATGGGAGCACCATCAGAGGCATTTGTAAGTTGGTTGACAAACCAGTAGGCATGTCCTCGCCTGTTTTGTGGTTTTCTGAAATATCAGGTACATGTACATCTTTTGTGTAAGACATTGTCACCTTTGTCTGAAATTGTCATGCAACAGATTTTGAAGTGCTGGTTTCATCCCTATCAACATACTTTTCAGCATTAAGTGGACACAAGTGTCTTTGTTTTCGCCTACCTGGCGTTTTGACAACATAGTTACTCACGGACCTTGGATTCAACCTCATCCGGACAACACTGTATCGAAGCTTGCAAGGGAATGGATGTCCACGAATTGGAAATTACTACCAAAACGGTATCCCATTTCCCAAACACTTCTTTCCCTGACTTTTATCATACCACTGTTTCATTTGGACTTGGCTTGTCTTTCAAATTTTCTCTAGAAACAATTTACATGACCTTGTCAATCTTGACTTAAATCCAGATACATAGTCTAAGACGTTCAATTAACTGTCAGTTTTGTAAACCACTTCATGGAGGAAGTTGTAACGGTCCTCGGACTTGATGTCCAAACACTAATTCAAACGGGCTAATCCTAGTTGATTATTGCACCGCTTCCCTAGCAGCAGCAAACAATAGGAGAGTACTCCCTCATCACCAATCATTTAATATATGAACAAAATGTTTTCATCATATTCTGAGGTTGGTGAAACCTTTACAGTGCCTTGGGACGGAATGGTATGAAGAAGATTTGTACTGCGAAATCCCTAATTCATGCATAACTGTGAAATAATCCGGACATGAAATTAGAACCTTGATCTGCTGATTTGATTGACTTGGGTAGGCCCACTAGTTTAAAACAGAACCTTAGTTAGTGCTTTCACAATGGTGTGTGCGCTTTGATATTTCTCAGTGGAATCGTTCTGGGAAAAGCGGGTTGATGCACACGTTATAGTCAACAAATACTGGTTTCCTTGACTTGTTTTGGCAAAGGGGCTACACAATCAATAATAATTCTACTGAATGGGATCCCTCAAATGTGGAAGGGTTTTCAGTGGAGCTGGTTGGGATTTTTGTGATGGCTTGCCTACCACCCGACATGTATGACATGATTTGCAATATTCAGTTCATCTTTCCCGAGTGTGGGCCACCAAAAGATTCAAATTCTATCATGAGTCTTACTAATCCTCAAGTGTCCAGCCATTGGGTTATCACGTGCAAGACTGATCCTCTTCTGATAAATTGCAGGTACAACTATTGATGTCTGTACAACTCTCCAGTCTAGTCATCTTCAGCCACGAAACATCTGGAGGGTCGATATTTTCTCATAAAACATGCCATTTCTTCAAAAAAGCACACAGGAACCTTTTTAGCTAATGTTTGGGCAATGACCTTTCAATAAATGTGATCGGGTCAGAATTCCAATCTCTACGTCACCTAATACTGAAACTGGTCATCAAGACTTGAGAACAATGTATATACAAATCTAGAAAGAGTTCATTCTTTTCTTTTGGTTTCGTTTGGTGGTTTTGTTTGTCTTTAGTTCAACTCATCTTCTATCTCTTGTTGAATGTGTTTACTCATAGCACTGTAACAGCACAGGCAGGAAAAAGATTATTTTCCTCTTCATTTCATATTTGACACAGGCTTTGTGGACACAATTGGATATGGGAGTACTTGAACTCCAGCTAAATCATTTCCAGTAGCATGGACACACCGGCGACTGGCAATTTAGGCCTAACACCTACAGTGACGTTCCAGAAACTAGGTTGATTTCAAGTTAATTGGGTGGAGTGGCACTTTTGAAAACCCATCCAACCCTTTAATCCGTACATCAGTCTGTGTGGACGATTTTTCTGAAAAAGGGTTAGTGCATCTTCACAGAATTGAAAGTTTGAGCACACCCGTGTGTCATGCATGATAGTAATTGAGTTGTGGTTTAGTTTCATCATCAGTGAGTGAGACATTGTCCTGGTATGACAAAAGGTTTGAATTCTCCTCACTTTCCTCCCACGGTTTTTTTGACATGTTTTTTTGGGGCTCTTTATTTTGGTATAACTTTGGTACTATGCATGGCATTAGGGTTTACATGTATTTCCAACAACTGGTGAAACAAGGTGCCCTTTATTTTTGCAATAAGTACAACTTGGTAGTGAATGGTCAGACTCTAGAGGGCCCATTCCTGAACTTGATTAAGATTTTTCACTAGTTTTTTAATAGTATCTGATTTTTGGTTGTTCCAACACTGTACAGTAGGTGGAGGGGAATGACTTATTCTGCCCCGGTTTATGTGGGAAATTTGAACTTGGCGAGGAAATAGATCAATTTATGCGTGATTGCATAATCATCTGCGATTGTTGCTGCTTTCTCTACGTTTCAATTTTATAGTATCATCAAGGTGAGTCTTGATATCGCATGTACACATTGTTAAATTCCTCTATCAAAATCAATTGTCTCCTCAACTGCTTAAAATCTTCTTCACTTCCTTAGCAGGTTAACCAACGATCGAGGCAACTGTGCTTTAGTGCGTGCAAATTCTACATGTGTCTGGTTTGGTTGTTCTTTTTGGTACCCCTGAATTTCTGTCTATTAGCCTCAGGCACTAGCTCTAGGCTTTCAGTATGGCCTGTTTAACTTGATTATAATCAGCACTTGCCTCGATAGCCATGGCAGGTACGCCTCACTGGCTTTGCCTACGAGAACACTCTGTAGTAAACCAAGTCCTCCAACTTGGTTTTGGCCATTTAATTTGTGGCGATTTTCTCGAAGTGCATGAAATATTTATCAACCTTCACTTTCCTGAAATTTGGGTACAAGACTAATGTGACGGGTTACATCAAAAACTAGACGCAGTAGAAGATTCACTCCTTTCTTTGTGTGCAACCTCATTTCGTATGTTTCAATTTCTTGCTGCATTTCTTTTCTTTCTGTCTAACCTCAGCCTGTATCTTGAGTTTCGATTTCTATTTGTACCTTTTCTATGTATCTCTAACTCTAATCCTCTTCTTCTCTGCCTGAGTAATTCTCAGGTGTTCTACTTTAAACGCTAAATTTTCATCCTCTATGGGTTACCTTTCCAGAAATGATGATCCAAACTTCATCGTCTACCATGTTTGGATGATCAAATTTGATAATTTGTTTTCCTATGTATTGATTTACAACCTGCTTCAATTGAGTTTGAAATTGCCAAAAAAATCTATTTTCCTCAATTGGTCAAACACATCCCAGTCAGGCTTTTCTTTCAAAATTCTTGAGCATTAAATGCCATTGTGATTCAGTTTACCTGTATACAATGTAATTTGCAAAATTTCAAAAAACAAAATTTGGGTAATACCAATGATATACAAGTTCACCGGAATTTCTAAAACAATTTGTGCTATAAAATTTTCTACGCAATTTTGTTTCCCAGCGACGAGCCCCCAATTTCTTTTACGAGA
Source organism: Ophioderma brevispina (assembly GCA_023653785.1). Lineage (NCBI taxonomy): Eukaryota > Metazoa > Echinodermata > Ophiuroidea > Amphilepidida > Ophiodermatidae > Ophioderma > Ophioderma brevispina. The sequence continues at coordinate 69,818 of JAMKCH010085040.1, forward strand.
GTTTACTCAAGGTCAGAAAAAGTAACCTCCGTGGTTATAAAAAAATTCACAATGACATTTGTCAAGAAGACTGAATTGACCAGTGTAAATTCCTACAATGATTTAATACATCAAATATTCTGACCAAGCATTAATCACGACATACAATATAAATGCACAAAGTTATGATATTTCTTACCTACATTAAAAATTCAAATGAAAAACACAACCTCCACATCAATTAAATATATGTCCACAGTTCTTGTGGGTGCGCACCAGTCTCTGTAGAATCAGTTCCACATAAATCTTGGCGACACAAATCTTGCTGGTACAGTATTCAACTATAGTTTAGCGAAATCGCAAAAAGTCCTTTTAGTGTAGACCGGCCGATTAATTTCTAAAAATCGTAGAATTGGAGAAAAACACTGCGAAGTATTAACTGCCAGCTTGGATGTTTGGTTATAACATTTGCCAGTACAGGTACTCAGGCATTATGAAAGGTGAATTGAAGGTCACTGGTACAGAAAGCAATTTCTGCTGAATTTTAATGTTATTAACTTGTTTTTTCCCAAAGGCACAAAATTGCTGACGATTCTGACAACTTTTAAAGAATTTATACTACCATTGATTTTTATAAATCAACTGTTATGAAAGTTCTCCACCTTCTGTTTTGAGAGGTTACACTCGATGAATTCTCTTCGACAACTGGCAAAAGAGAAATAAACTTGCAACAGAATGTCCACAGCAAATGTCCATGATGCCAACCACAAACAAAGCGAGACAAGTCGAAATTTCACAATCCTTCTCGTTCGCTGAAGCAACATGTTCGGAGGAAAGGAAGTCCACATCATGTGCTCGAAGGGTTTTGAAATTAGCAATTACACAAAGTCTATTGTTCATCAAAAGGTGTGCAACTTGCTCCCTATAGGTTAACAAAGAACCTCTATTCAATTCTTAGAATGAAGACGATAAGACACTATTGTTCCTCTATAATGCGGACGTTTCTGAAATGTTCTTAAGGATGTTTCACCACACTAGTCCCATTTAGAAAAATAGGTCAATCAGATAAGTCATGCTTATTGCCAACAACACATTGCAAGTTTCAGATTTTCAGATTCTCCTCATAATACTTTATATGTTTAAATTTAACTGATTTAATACAATACAGAAAATAATATAATATGTGGGGGTTGGGGGTCTTGGTTTCACACATCGAAAAACAAAATATTCTTTAGGCCCTAAGGATTTAACGGGAATGAAAAAAATAGCAGTTATTCAGACACATAAAAATATTGCCCGAGGCTATTGCGATCAGGCCCTGGCCTGTAACTGTACTAGAGTAACTGTTAAAGGACCCAGCAAACGCATTAGTGGCTATTTTGGAGTCATTCAGCGTCAGGGTCCGTATCCTTCCTGGTACAATCGGTAAGTTATCGTTCGCAGTCATGGTTCATGTGGATCAGAAGTCCAGTTCAAACAAGTACATATACAACTTATGTCAAAGTCATTCAGTCAAGTTTTAAAGTTCACCTTGCACTTTATAGATATAAGAAAAATTACAGAGTTCGACTATTACACGGCTTTCTTCATAATTAAGATACTATTTATTGTAAGCCCAATCCTGTACCCCCTGTCCTTCCTTTTGCGAGACTCTCAAGTCTGGAATTCAACCTTTTCATGGGATATCTGTGATTTCACAAATCGGACCCAGTTTAGATTTATAAACACTCTTCAATGCACTGTATAATCTGGACAAGAGTGTCAAAAAGGTTATGGCATTCCTCTCCTCGTTGAGGACAAGGGATTTGTGCGCATCGGCTATGTGACTCAACAGCCTGTTCTTGAATGGCAGTTTCTTCTGCACTTGTTACAATTAAAAGATCTTCTTGAGTGTTCGCGCAGATGATTCTGAACTCTATTGACGTCGCTCTCTTCTTTCTTCCCAGGTTTTACTTCTTCTGATCTGCAACTATGCACCAGCCTTACAGGGCCCCTCCAGGAATACGATCAGCAGCCTCCTGACGTCCCATGTTTCTGGTCAATGTCGAGTTCTTCATTTGCCTGGCTTGCAGACATTCCTTGCAGTGTATAGGCTGGCTTTCCAACTGTTCTAGAGTGCCCGTGGCCAATTTCACCATACCGAAGATTCTTTGGGAATCTGCTATGCATTTTTTTTTCCTTTCTATGCGTGTGCAGTATGGCAAGCCAATCTCTGGCAGTCGTCAGTGACAGGAGGGGGAAAACATGGTTGGTGTGTTACCCATCTCCAAGACTTTCTTGTTTGAAATGTGATCCTGCCATTCTCCTGAGACAGCGCATTGGAAGGCATTCAATCTGCATTCGGACGCGGTACAGTGTTACCGTTCGCTGCATTAGAAGTATTGCTCAGTACACATGCCTGATATACCCTCATCTTTGTGTTGTTGGTCAGCATATCGTTTTCCCACACCCTCTGATGCCTTGCCTATGCGTTGATTCAACCCAGTCAAGGGACAGATTGTTTGAAATTGTGGAGCCCAGAAAGGTAAAGTTGTCAACCACATCCAGTGAGTAATCATTGATGCAAATGTAGGGTACACGGCTGACATCCTGACTCATGATGTTGGTTTTCTTGAGGTTGATATTTAGCCCAAAGTCACTGCATGTATGGGAAAAGCTGGTGATGAGTCTCTGCAGGGCTTCTTCAGTAGCTTTGGTGGACAAAAGCCTTTGCCAGGTCGATGAAATCAATATACAAGGGCTGTCTCTGTTCTCTGCATTTCTTTTGAAGTTGACGTATGGAGAAGATCATGTCGTTGGTTGACCTTCCAGCTCTGAAGCCACATTGTGATTCAGGATATAGTATTTGCAATCTGCCGAGGACAACTCGTGCAAAGACCTTTCCAACAATACTTAGGAGGGATATTCCGCGATAGTTGTTGCAATCGCTACGTACACCTTTGTTTATATAGAGGGTTACGATAATGGAATCGCGCATGTCCTGAGGTACTGTCCCTTCGTTCCAACAGGCACAGAGAAGCTTGTGGAGGTATTAAAATAGAGTCTTTAGAAGCTTTGATGACCTCAGGGGGATTCCATTCGTTTTCCGGCGCCTTTCCACATTTGAGAGAGTTGATGGCTTTCCTCAGCTCATGGTGGGCATGGTTTTAGCGCAGTATTTGTTGCCACATTTTCTTGAGTGTACAGCTCCTGATAATATTCAACCCATCTGTCCATTTGCTTGTTGCGGTCCTTTACGACAGCACCATCTGATGACTTGAACGGCGCAGTCTTGGTTGCCCGAAAGCTTCCTTCATGCCTTCATACATACCACGGATATTGCCACTGTTCTGAATAGTGTACTGCCCAATAATCGTGGGCACAACGTCTGGCATTTCTTTGAGTGTTGCTTCTTACCTACCTGAGGGCTGAGAGCAGGGGCGGACCCAGGATTTGAAAAACGTCAAAATTACCGGGGGGCTGAAGGCTGAAACTTGTCCAAAACGGGCTAATTTTGCAAGATTTTTCAGAATTACCGGGAGGCGCGCGCCCCCTCCGCCCCCTCCCTGAATCCGCGCCTGGAGAGTGTCTGCTGAGAAGGATTTACTTGTAGTTGATGAGAGCAGTTCGTTTAGCATCAACGAACGGTTCTGTTATATTAGCTTCAAACCAATCAGGGTTCAGCTTGATTCTCTCCTCAAAGGTGCTCATGGCATCCCGGATGTAATTCCATCTTACTGTAGGGGATGATTCAGGACAGTCCTTCAGCATGACCTCTATGGATTCAGCAAATTTGTCACGCAGGGTAGGCATTGACGTTAAAGTGGTATTAATGCGAGATCGACGTTGCTGCCTTCAGTGATGGATTCGCTTTGGCTGAATGCGCACCTTGCTGCAAACCAGAGAGTGGTCTGTATCACAGTCGGCACTATGGTAACTTCGGTTGATGTTGACTCTGTTAAGAGAAGATTTCCTTGTGATGACAAGATCCATTTGATGCCAGTGGTGAGATCTGGGATGCCTCCGAGATACTCTATGACAAGGTTTGGTACAGAAGGTGTTGGTGATGCAGAGACTGTGGTATGTACAAAATTCTAGTAGTCTTTGCCTATTCTCATTAATGTTTCTAATGTCAAACTGCCCAAGACAGCTAGGCCATGCATCATAGTCGACTTCCACTCGGGCATTGAAGTCTCCTAGTAGGTAAAGTTGTTCAGAGTTGCTGATGCTACCAATTACAGAGTCCAGTTCCTCGTAAAACTGGTACTTGGCCTCAGAAGAAGAGCAGAGGGTGAGAGTATATATGCTCAGGATGTTTACAGGGCCTGACGATGTTGAGAGGCGAAGTCAGAGATTACGTTACGTTCGGTGCCTCCAGATGATGGTTGTATCGAGGAGATCAAGGAGTTTCTGACTGCAAAACCAACACCATGCTGTCGATGTTCTTCGTTTTCCTTACCCTGCCAAAAGAAAGTGTAGTCCTGTTCTTTCAGGCTTCGTCTGATGGAAGTCTTGTTTTTTGTAGAGCAGCTATGTCGATGTTCAGCTTGCTTAGCTCATAGTTGATGATAGCTGTCTTCCTGGTGTCATCAACCTGACGAAGTGACCTCTCCAGAGCACAAGCCTGGGCTAGTTGTATGGGGATTCTGGGCAGCCCAACACCAGAATCTACGTTTGGCATCAATTTGGCTACAGGAGTTGCCGGAAGAGTGAAGACCATGCAACACTAGACCGCCTTTGGGGCTCCACTTCCAGATTTGTGTAGGGTTTACTCCTATAGCCTTTGCCTCTCCCGAGGCACTCACAAGGCAGCGAGGCAGTTGTCCACAAGTAGACAGCAGGCATTTATGTAGCAGAGGGAGATGATAAGCCGTCGATGAAATTACTCCCCAAGCGCCCATCAAATAAAGTCCCTAACTACATGACTATAAGGATATACAGGAACGGGTTCAGCATTTAGTCCAGTTGCCAACCATACTGAATCCTATGGGGATGCACCTGAGCCGCCACCAAGGGGATCTGTGTATCTGTACGGTGATGTCTTGATTTTTCCCAGGCTCAGATGCCTCTACCCTAAAGAGGAAGCTGGAAACTCAGGTACCCTATCCTACCAAAACGACCGTGGCCAGAGACCAACTAAAACTAGGTTTTAGACCCTAGGCAACTGGATGCTGGGAAGAAGGAAGAACAAGTAAAAGCAGGAATGAGCTATGGCAAAACACAAACTAGCCCACTTACCAAAGTGTCAAAATGAGATGGAATAAAAACAATAGTGAAGGGTAGGAAACGTACTTGAGTGGTAATATTATGATGAAGAGGGTGGTTTATATTATTATATTTTTGTTCCCATATGCTGCGTTTTTTATTGATACACGCTGTATTTTCCTCTTGAGTATAATGTGAGTTAGTAAGACCTAACCTTCCAGACGTGTAGGCTGTAACCGATGCTGAGCCAAACGTAGAAAAGACGACCGACAATGGTATTATCCACGCCACTGGGCCCAATGTTTTGCTTGCAAAAGACTGTAAATTGAGAACGTATACGTTTACTGGTCACTGCAATGCCCGCCTGGAGACACATACCCTTTATACACATCGATCTCAAATCCCTGAGTTTATCACCTTTCTTACAGTATCTGTGATTGGCTCAGTCATGATATAACATATTTTCTGAGTAATTCCTATTCTCTAGCGGTAGAGAATTTCCGGAATTAATTTGAGACATCACAGGCAGCAAACACTTGACAAATCCAAGTCTATTACTTCTAAAAAAGGAGCTTTATTAACAAGCATCAGCCAATCCTGGCTATCGCCTTGTTCAAAGCAAACTCATCCAACAATGTTTCACTACTCAGTCAGACTCCTAATTACCAAAGACCCTGATTTTTCTAACATCACAGTTTATATACCCTCCTTAGAGTCTAGCCTGACAGCGTTGCAAGTCACTGATAGCGCATTTAAAGTGACAGGAGGAGATTTTTTTAGGCATGATTCGCTCAAATTTCACTGGATCGATTGTAGACACCTACCGAGAACGTTGGAAGATTTATTGGACAAACAGGTGCAAAAGAAAACCGCAAACCTTGTTTTGAAACTTGCTTGCTATAGCAATAGTTCTCCATAGAAAAACATGCTTTGACTTTCTGTCGTGCACGACAGAAACTACTAAATCATCATCTTATACATAAGACGGCGTATTCGGCTTATTCACTTCAGGTGTGATCTAAAACATTGGGAAGCATTCCAAATTAGTAAAACACCTAGGTTCGAGAAAAAATTGGGGGCGCTTCTTCTGGAAATTTTCCTCGTGGTTCTCGCATTTCAGATTTGTGAACATTATCAAATTATTCAAAGAGTACTTCCACAGCCACAGCGTTAGACTGTAATAATTCCTCAGGTGATAGTACGGTGAAGTAAGCAAGGTTTGTTAAAAAGGTAGATTATTGTTAATAGAGGTACTCCTATTATGATTGCACGAGGTAAATTTCTAGTTTGTAAAAGTATAACAGGTAGGCACACTATTTTAAATTAAGAACAAACAACGAATGAACATTTATTAAAACATTCTCATCTACTCAATGTTGAAAGTCCTTTTAATATTGAAATATCGTCAGCTGTTCTTGCAGCTACAGTTCACATTTATTTTAGTCAAAACGTCTTACAGATAACATTCAACTTAATAGTTCTGACACAACTGTGCCTTTTGATCTGATCAAACACGTGTATGTAAGTGGGCATTGTTCACGAGTAAGGTGCGGTTATTTACAATGAAACTAAATCCAATCTGTCATAAACTACATGCCCTTTTAATGCTATGCGTATATTTTGAATATGCAACCCTTTAAGTTTTCACTTGATTGATCGTGGGAGTTTATTCTGAAGAGTTTTGGCCGTTCGAAACGCATTTAATGCTTGTTTTGACGAACAATCATAACAACGACGCTGCTTTTTGTTTAAAATAAGCCATATGTTATGTTATGCCATCAATACGTTATCAATACTGTTATTTTTCATGTTTGCGTTAGTGAGTCTTTTTCATACGCAAGCTTTATTATGTGTCTGTGCGCTCATACTGGGTGGTATTTAGAATACAGGCCTTTGTTTCTTATTCTTTCTTATTCTAACTAGCTTTTTTAAAATGAATTTGGTCACTTGCCATACGCTCGTATGGATAACCGTTGCTTAGTAATGCACGTGTATCGATCTTACGTGCAAAAAAACGATCGTATCTTTCAGAAATTCCGCAATTTTGTATTTCTGTTCGTAAACTGACAGAAATTACAGCAACAGTGGTTTTATGGCCCGGGAAACACGCATTGCCTCATAACACAAAACCCAAATCGGGATCAGCTCAATTTGATGAATGAGCTTTCGCGTCAGGATATCTAGTGAACCATAATAAACCAGAAGGTGCTGGAATCACGACATCACCTTTAATGCTTTCTTCGTAATAATATTTTTGTTATTTGGTTTTGTTGTTCCCTACATCCGTCTTTTAAAGTGCAACAAGATTTGGGGCATCATATTGGTGCATATCCTGTTTCATATAGATAAAACCCAAAAATTTCTTACCTTGTATTTGGCAAGAGCAATGCCGGAAAGTGAAAACAAAATGCAAATTTAATCTGCTCGAAAGAGTCAATTTTTTTTAACTTTACAGGATAACGTGTAAGTCATTAGAATTCTTATAATGTATTTTTTTCCAACTGAGAAATTGGCAGAAAAGGGCAGAACACAAAGATATTGCATCTCCATTGAATTACGTGCAGTAGTAAGTGTCAGTACGGACAGTAATAGACTAAAATTCCGATTTTGTCCTTATTAGGTTGCTTTAGTCTTAACCATCTGATAGGGTCGCAAGGATACCTATACTTGTTACAAACGTGCAAAAATCTGATGTTGGGAATGATTTTTTCGCTTTTCCGATATAGCACAATCACTGATAGTGCCTATAATAGGCCCAAGTTCTATTTGCCCCTATAGTAAATTGAAATTTCACAATTTTTTACAAAACAAAATCTCACCTTAATCTTTTACATGGGATATTTTTGATGGAAAGCTTACATTAGTGCATAAATCAGAATTTTTTCCTATTTGGGGGGACATCCGGATGTGAAATCTCTCGTAGGACCTTTAATACTATAAAGGCATGTCCTTTTCCCCTCACCTTTCAGAGGTGAGTGGTTTTTGCTTAACTAAACACTATACTTTCTATCCATACTATATAATAGGCCTACTTAGTTTGAGTGTATTTACTCGTATCATAATGCAAAAATAAAAGGCAGAAACGAAAAGAAGAAAGGTACTACTACTTACTTCATTGGATCTTTAAGTTCTTCAGTTACACAGTTCAGCTGATTCCTGTAGAATACAGTAAAATTATATGCAACGCGTAGTTGATGAAAAGAGTAAGTCTTTTTTTAAAAAAGAAGTTTTATATAATGTATAGGCGAAAATAGAGGACTAAAAGGAAGCCTAAAGCAGGACACGAGTGAGTATGAGGACGTCAATTCCGGCAGAGAGGTGGTATCCTTGGTATGATAGTCCTACTCGCTGAGAGATGCGAAAAAATTAATGTCTGATTTTTCGCACGTTCGGCGTACGCACCGAAGCGACATGCGTGGTGTCTTTTTCATTTACCCCGAAATTAATTTCTTCATGAATTTTTCCCCATGAATAACGTGAAACAAACAACGACGGGTTGTTTTCTAAGTTTAATGCCTGAACTTATGATTAGATTTAGAACGGAAAACACGGTATCGATCCGTATAGGTTCTCCTTGAAAAGACGGTTCGCATGAACCACTCTGCATCATCTTGGGGACAAGTGGCAAATGGGGTTTGTAGCAGGTCCAAGCACAGATGCCCTTATCTTCTCTGACTATTGACTAGAAACACTGATATTGTAATCAAAGATGGCCTCTCGCCAGCAAACACGAATGTGGATTTTCAAAAGATTTTTGAAGAACGAATTCGAGTGACAGCGAAAGGAATTGATAGTTTTTCCGGTGGGATAAATATACGGCGTTTGGCAGTTATTAGTATCTGACCGAACCCTTGCTGTGGATATAGCCTAGACAACTTCGACGCCAGACGAAGCCGTAAGTGATAAAATTCGGCAGTCAGCGAGCCTCTGCTAGTGTGTTCATCATGGTGCTTCTTTCTGTTGAATGGATCCCTTCATTCGCTGAAGCAACCAACAATTGGACGTTCAAGTTCATTGTTCATCGTATATGGTGCCCACGGTGCAACTTTGAGTAGTCCAGATGTGTTTGAAATTGTTATACCAAGTCAAACATTCATAATCTTCAAACTCATGACTCCTTACAATTACATAGACAAATGCAAATGTAAAAATTTAACAAACCCTATATTTTGGGATTTTTGTGTCTCCCCGAGAACTGAAACCTCTGGGAATGTAAAACACAGACCCTACTATTGGTTTTCATTTATGACCACCTGTTGACAAGTGATTGCGGCAACCTATTAGTTATCTTTTCACTACCGATGGGACCATCCTAAAATACCGATTCACATAAGCTTACCATATTGTTGTAAAGTCATTTACAAACGATTTATTTTGTCGGCATAGCATTGTCTATAAAGTCCAAAAAGGTAGTAAAAGTTTTATCATCCTGAACTTCACAAGCTTTTACTGGATCACTGGATCGACAAATGCATCGCATTTCGTA